>QNQO01005987.1:0-63204 GCA_003290165.1 Berberis thunbergii
GTATGGATTATTCTATGTGCTGAAGAGGAGGAAGCGTTTCTTCTTGGAGGAAACATCTCTTCTTTATTATTCAATGGCTAACCATGTATTGGTTTACAATGTGGCTTGTTGGGATTGAATGGAGGGCCTGTTGTTTGGAGGGTCTACATCTTTTGTGAACTTCTCGAAAGGTTCTTTGGAGCCTAACTCCTTGAGGGAGTTAGGACGTGGTGGTTAGGAGGGCGATCTGCTGGGGAGATAGCAGTAATCGACCTACTGTTGGGTTGGTTGTGCAAATTTGGGTTCAGGTTACTGTGTACAATGCGACTTGCGCTTTGTGAATTCATGTGGTGTTATAAATTTTGGAATCTTAATGGCTTCGATGAATAGCTAATCAAAGGAGTAAAGTAAGTTTTGTTACAAAGAGGTTATGTGCGTGAGTTTGTAGCGTAAACTAATTTGCATGTGGTTGCAAGTTTGGTGCATTCTGGTTGGATGTGTCGATCGGGTATGTTTTTCGGATGATTTTGCTTTACTCGGAGTTAATTCTGTTTGAGAAGTTAATTTGTCAGGATTTATATTTTGATGAGAATAAATTTGGATGATTGTATTACATGCCAATTGACTTCTTAGCCGCGTCTAAATTTCTTATATTGAATGGGCTTTGATCCCCGTTTTGTTACAGAAATTGTTATAGTATGAAAAATGTTGGTTGCCCCAAAAACAATGGGAGGATATCCTGATGAGATTGATTATGATTTGGTAATGTGGCCAAAACTGTTATGTTTTTCCCCAAAAATGTGGGTGGATACAATTTGTGAATGACAAAATGTCATTGTAGAGGAATTAATGAAATATCAAAAATAAAAGATATTGATAAACTTGATTTCTGAAAATTTAATCACTTGGAATCGTATCACTTAGAACTATCACACCTCTTTTGTTTATTATTTTCCCTATCCTATTAGAGAAACTAAATGACCAACGGGGTTGTCTCGCGGAGTTGGGGCACCATTTTTTTACTAGAGAAACTAAAATAACATTCAGGTTAGTCTTGTGGAAATGAGGGTGAATTGTTATGCCTAAGATATGTTTTGATATTATCCCGTAAAAAATGTGATGTGAGTTTATGCGCATTGATAGTCCAAGAGTGGCTTTTGGTACTCATATAGTTAGGAGTATTCGCGATGCATGCCTTTATGTGAATGTCCCCACTGGACATAGATAACGGAGTGTCATCATTTAAATAAGAAAGACATACGGATATGTATGTTCGGCACGGAGTGGTGCGATGTGGTATCGTCTAAGTGATCAATCCGGTTAAAAATATGAATCAAATTCAAATAAAAATGAATAAATTACGTTTATATTGTTTCTAATCATTTTCATGCAGGATGACAAGTCTACAAATCTTTCTGCAGGTCAGGACTTGCCATAGTCAACTTCTACTGGGTTAGTACAAGTAAATGTATATTTACTTATTAGGATGATGATATGTTGCTTTGTTGAGAACTACCTATTGGTGTGATGGTTTTGTCTGTGGTTAGCTTGATGTTTATCACGCACAATTTTATTGATTTTGGAATGAAGATTTATCACACCAACTTATTACTGACCCAAGTGAGCTTTTGCTTCTTGCATACATCCTTTGGAAAGTAGCCAATACTTTTCAGGTTTAGAGACTTTTGAGCAACGTTACCGAAGTTTCGCTAGTAGAGCTAGCAACTAGGGATGGCAGTGGGGCGGGATTTTCACGGATATCCGCCTCACCCAATCCGTTTGGGGCGTTTTGGATATGGCTGAATGGATTGTTCGGGTGGCTTTGGATATCCAAAAATATCCGTTTCACTATTCGGGGCGGATACGGATTTCGCCATATTCCGCCCCGAACGCCCCGCGGATATCCGTTTAACCAACAAAATTTACAAAATTGCCCTTCGCCTATATAAAGGATCAACTGTTTTCAGAAATCACAATCCCTCATTTCGCTCCCTCACCCTCACCCTCACCGAACTCTCCTTTCTCACTGTCTCACAGAGCACAAGCTCTCCCCTCCCCCAGATCAGATCAGCCGAAAAAAAAGAGGAAGGGAAGATCTTCGGTTCAAGGGAAGATCACCGCCCTCCCTCACGCCGCTCGGCCACGAGATCTGCCTCCCTGGACCCTGCTCCCTCACACCGCGTCGACCGCGACTGATCCCTCACGCCGCTCACTGCTCCCTCACGCCTCGCGTCATTGCTCCTCGCAGAGAGATCTCCCTCTCACAGGAGATCGCCCCTTCTCCTTCTCTGAATCTCCTTCTCCTTCTCTGATCATAGCTTAGATCTGATCTTGATCATAGATCGATCATATCTTGATATTGATCATCCGATCGATCAGATCATATCAGATCTTGATCATCCGATCGAACAGATCAGATCTTGATCATCCGATCAATCAGATCAGAAAAGATCAGATCTTGATCATCCGATCGAGATCATATCGGATCTTGATCATCCGATCGAACAGATCAGATCAGATCTTGATCATCCGATCAATCAGATCATATCAGATCAGTTCTGGATCATCAGATCAGATCAGTTCTTGATCATCCGATCGAACAGATCAGATCTTGATCATCCGATCGATCAGATCATATCAGATCAGTTCTGGATCATCAGATCAGATCAGTTCTTGATCATCCGATCGAAAAGATCAGATCTTGATCATCCAATCGAACAGATCAGATCTTGATCATCCGATCAATCAGATCATATCAGATCCTGATCATCCGATCGAACATATCAGATCAGATCTTGATCATCCGATCGATCAGACCATATCAAATCAGCAGTTCTGGATCATCATATCAGATCAGTTCTTGATCGTCCGATCGATCCGATCAGATCAGATCTTGATCATCCGATCGATCCGATCGATCCGATCAGATCAGATCAGTTCTTGATCATCCGATCGAACTGATCAGATCTTGATCCTCGATCGATCTGATCTGATCTGATCGAAGATCGATTTGATCAGATCTGATTTCAGACCTTATCTCAGATCTCATCAGATCAGATCTAAAATCTGAAATCAGATCCAGAGATTGGTTTTTTTTTGTATTAAATTTTTTTTGTACGAATTCAGAATTTTTTTGTACGAATTCATTGTAAATTGTAATTCAGAATTTTTTGTATTTTTTTTACGAATTCGGGGATTATTTTTTAATTTTTTGTTATAATTTTGTGCGGATTTGCGGGGCGGGGCGGATATCCCCGTATCCGCACGGGGCGGTTATGGATATTGATTTAAAATTGCAAACGGATTTGCGGGGCGGATTGGGGATCCGATATTAGTGACGGATCGGGGATGGATTTGCTCAAATCCGCCCCAATCCGCCCCGTTGCCATCCCTACTAGCAACGTCAGTATTTCGGGTTAGAGTTTTTATTTGTTTCTGTAATTAAATTATGTTTAAGTTGTTGTTGCTGCTAAATGTTTCTATTGTTATTGAATTTCACGTCATGAGTTTTGAGAAAACGGATAATCTTACGTGAATTTTGGGATTTTGTTTTCCTTCGAAAATGGGGGCGTGACAACATCCACACGTGTATTTTAATGACTATACTCTGCACTGAGGCTGTCAAAGAGTGAGTAGAGATTGTAGAGTGGTGCTCAGGGTATGCTTCTGTATCATAAAATCATGTTACTCCATCACCTCCATCGTTGAGAGCATCCACAGTTTGCTAAGCACGACAGATGAACAGAGCAGTGTAGCAGATCAGGAAGCAAACCAGATCTCGCCCCAACCATGAACCATTTTAGTATTACTTTCATTGATCATTAACGCATCGGCTTCTTCTCGATCTCACCACAAGTGATATTGGTTAGTTTCATAATGCTAGTCATATCTCCAGGTAAGGTAGCTAAAATTGAAAACGAGGATACTGTTGCTCTGGGATTGCATGGCTTTGGCAAGGTGCGTCTTAGTAAAATGTGTGAGATGGACTATCTTGAGCCACGTTGTACATACGCACCTGCAGAATGCCTATGACTTGATAGGTAGTCGAGAGATGATATCAATAAACACGTACGTCCAACGAGAGCTTCAGTAAAGCTTATTTGATATCATCGTCTTCTTTTCTTCTCTTACAAAAGCTTTTTCCAAGTCGTCTTCTTCTCCTCCTAGGTTTTGTTCGCGGTCTTCTTTGTGTTATTCAAAACTGGAGTTAAGATTGTTTTCTTCATCTGCAGTGATGATTGATACTGCTTGGTTGATGAGGGTGAAAACTTCCTTGATGGGGCTGGGGATGTCCATCAATTGGTGGATTTGCTTCAGTGAGAGCAAGAGCAAGACTTTAGAAAAGTTTGAGAAAGAAAAACAGGGGAATGAAGATCAAATCCGTCAGCTCGATTTCCAAAAAAAAAAAAAAAAAAAAAAAAGAGAACAAATCCGTATTTATGTACTTTGATCGACAATTGAGGCGGAGTATTTATGTAATTTCATTTTAAAGGTTTGGGAGTATTTATGTAATTTCTCCACTTCAACGAATATCTGTGGGGTGGATATAGCCAAATCCATATTCTACCCGAATATTTGTCTTGTTTGGATATTAATATTCACCTCAAAATCCGTTTAGGCACATTGCCCCAATTAGAGCTGACGGGACGAGTATTCGCAAAAATTCACCCCACTGTCATCCCTAAAAGTAAAGCCCATTTTACATAAGACAATACCATCTAGTTTGGCTAATGCTCAAGTTGATCAAATAGTCGAGTTCCACGACTAGTTCTGGATGGTCGGCTCGCCTTGTTATGCTTGAAATAATAGTTTGGGTTACTAAGATATGTCATTTTTCTAAATATGGGCTTTGAAACCCCTTAACCAAACCAGGTGCCACTTAATAAATAAAAAGAGTCGCAATTGTGATAATAATAATAATAATTGTTGCAATTGTGAAAAAAAAAAAAAAAAGTGTTTCAGTTCAAACTGAACTCGCCACAAGCCAAACGAGAGGATCAATCTTATAGAAATCCTAAGACAAGTGAGAAAGTGAGAGATTAAGACCTAAAAACATGGCATAAACTTGGTGGTGTTGAGAGGAAATATCTCCCAAATGTAGTAAGTGCAACATAAAAACTTGGTACATGATTCAACTGAGATAGAAAGTATATTGAAATTACTTACATGGTTCAGTCAAATATCCTAATATACCACATAACTCCTACATTTAAACGTTAAATTACACTAAATAGAACATTTAAATGCTAAACTACACCAAATAGAAACCAGTACTTACATGAAAAATCAAACCCAAAGTTGAATCTTAGATAAAGTGCTTCCCAGGTTCTGCATTATCATGATTACTTCTCAAGATGCTGATTTCAAAGGAGGGAATTCGATGCGAATAAAAAGTAAATGAAAACATTAATTCTCATGTTGATAATTAATTTTTAAAAAAAATCGTAGGCTAAGAAGGACTAAATGAAATGTTATCCTTAGATGTAATTATGGTGTATAGTAGCAAATAGTAACACCTCAAAAATCTAAAAACTAAGGCCTCCACTACAATATCTAACCTCTATAATAGTGTAAAGTGTAAACTTTCATAGTAATTAAACACTGATTTCAAGATTTAAAACATTTCTAACTAGTCTTCCTTATCATGCACATACTCTACCAAATTAGCAAGTTAACAATCACCATCTCACCTTTACTTCAGTATGAGAACTTGAGACAAACGAATATGAATTCAAATCCTATTAGAAAATTTTGCATAGGACTCCAGAGGATCAATGCATGAAATTCAATTCAATCTACTCCCTATTCACTACGACACCCCATTCAAAAGATAATTAACTACAAGAGGAATAAGTCACAGTAGCATAGTCATTTTAGCATTTAGAAGCTATAGTAGAATAAGAAGTTTCACATATCATCTAGTGTACCACCCTAAAGCCATTGATTGAAAAACTTCCAAGGTTTTGCACACAATAGAAGACATGAGAGACTTTAAGATGATACGTATCTCTCTCTCTGCCACACACACACACGAGAAATTTTACAGTGCCCGATTCTCTGTGCCTATTTTGCCTTGGATGGTATCAGGCTCATGTATTGGAAAACTGATGTGGCTATGTGCATGAACTAAACAATGATTCAAATAGTTAAATTTGTTTTGATGGTTGTTGATGCTCTTACCAGAATCATGATTGAAGTTGAAGAAAGGAGTTTGGAAATATATATGGATTGATTATCACATATGTTTCCATGTTGGACACCGTTCGGGCACTGTATAATTTCATGTGTAAGTAATAGTTTTTGCATTGCTTATCACATATGTGCAGTCTGCAACTGTGTAAGTTATGTTGGTATTGATGCAATGTGTATTTATATATCTAGGAGCAATGTGTATTTGTTAGATTTTTCTCCCAATAGGTTTTCACTGCCACATCAGCATTGCATGTGTCTGATACCATCCAGGTACAAAACATGCACAAAGGACCAGGCATTGTAGAATTACTCCCACATGCACATAGTTATGCATGAAAGGTAAACAAGGAATCAAATTCTTAAACATTAGCTGTGTTTTACCTAGTATCTTTCATACACTACTTTGAAAGAGGTAGGCAAATTGATGACTGGTGTTGGGAATACTTTGCTTAGAGACTTCCCCTGGTTTTAGGGGTTCATTTGGAGAAAAGCCTACCACAAAAACAAATGAGCAGTCTCATGCATTTTTTCTAGCTTTTTTGGCATTTGTTTTTGGTGTTTTTACACTTTTTACCATTTCTATTTATAACACAACTACAAACACTATCTATAGAAGGGTAGAAATGTAAAAAATCCAAAAAGGCTAGCAAACATGGCTGACTAGAATTGTTAAAAACAAATACATGTTTGCATGAAATTCAGCCCCACAGATCAATTTTTACTAAAACGACTATAACTTGCTAATTTCAAAACGTTTTTCAAGTGATTCAAGTTGTGTTTATTAGATAACTAAAAGTGCTAAAATTTCGTGTTTTTATAAACTTGAGAATCGGTCTCGATCGAGCACATAAGTTAGCCGAAAGTCAGGAACACTATCCCATTTTTATTTTTCGGACAAATTTGCGTGACTTTAGTAAATGACCACAACTTGCTCATTTCAAAACATTTTCAAGTGATTCAAGTTGTGTTTATTAGATAACTCAAAGTAATACAACTTTCGTGTGTAATGAGCTTGAGAATCAGTCTCAATTGATGGTTTAAATTGGTTCGAAAGTTATCCTGTTTTTCATTTTTTGATTTGAGTTTGGATTTGTCTGTTATGTTAAGTTATGCATATTTATTGAATTTGGGTTTAAGGGTTTCAACTTTAAGGGGATTTTGAGAGTTTTTGAGGGAAATGAGAGAGATTTGCAAGAAGTTTGAGTGTGTGGGGAGAGATTTGGAAGAGATTTTGAATGGGGAGGGAGGAACCAATGTAGATTTGAATGGTGAGGGGAAAAAATGAATGTTTTTATTTATATAGATGGTGTGAGAGAGTATGATGGTGTGAGAAAGTAAGTAGGTGGTGTGAGAGAGTAAAATGGTATGAGAGATAGGAATTGGTGGTGCAAGGTAGTCGTTGCCTTTTGTAAATGAAAGCAATTTACAAATTATCACACTTTCATGCTATTTGATCTCCAATGTAATATGATAGTAGAAACTAGACATCTGATGCCGGGCAGAATAGCGATTATCATGCGGGCTAATTCTAACAGATAATTCACAAGGAAGAATACAAAATAATCGCTCAAAACACAGACAAATATCTCTAATGTCAATTCAAAAATTATGCAAATAAAATATTGTCACTAAATTAGCTCACAAGCCGGGCTTTATAGCTAAAACTTATTATTTGAATTTTACCAAAAAATGACAATTTCCAATAATCATACTAAAATGAAATACGTAATAAAATAAGTAATCTGCCAAAAATATAGCCCAAATTGGGTTCAGAATCTCTTCCTAAACGATTAAAGAAATATTACCTAAGAGAAAAAAATAAATACTAAAACGAAACTGCTTATTTCTAAAAGAAAAAAAAATACTAAAATAACAAGCAGTCTATTCATTAAAAAAATTAATGCCTAATCCTAAAAGGGAACTAAAAATACTCCTAATTAAATTGAAAGATCTGTCTTGAGAGCAATTTAGGAACCCTAAAAACCAAATTAGGAACCCTAGAAATCCAAATTAGGAACCCTAGAAATTCTCCTGCATCAGTCGCCCCGGGTTGGAAAGAACTCGTCCTCGAGTTCACAACAGCGTCATCGTCATACACAGACTCTCCATGCTCCCATAATGGAGCATGATTGTGATACGGATTTTCGAAACTGGAATCAAAATCGTGATTTTTCATCTCACGATTACTAAAATCCCGCGCCGTTAGACGCCGGGTTAACTTTGCAACTTGCCTATGTAAATCCTCAATCATTATATTCTTAACGTAACGATCCTTGTTTAGGGCTTCCTCATTCGAAACCTGCCCACGATGACCACGATCACGACCACCAACCATAGAAATTGATGAAATCTCATCCCAAGAAGATGTTGAAGCTCTGATACTAACTGACGCCGGACAGAATAGCGATTATCCCGCGAGCTAGTTCTAATAGATAATTCACAAGGAAGAATACAAAATAATCGCTCAAAACACAGAGAAATATCTCTAATGTCAATTCAAAATTATGCAAATAAAAAAATTGTCACTGAATTAGCCCACAAGCCGGGCTTTATAGCTAAAATTCATTATTAGAATTTTATCAAAAAAATGAAAATTTTCAATAATCATACTAAAATGAAATACGTAATAAAATAAGTAATCTGCCAAAAATATGGCCCAAATTGGGTTCAAAATCTTTTCCTAAACGATAAAAGAAAAAAATAAATCCTAAAACGAAACTGCCTATTTCTAAAAGAAAAAATAAATACTAAAATAACAAGCAGTCTATTCCTAAAAAAAATTAACGCCTAATCCTAAAAAGAAACTAAAAATACTCCTAATTAAATTGAAAGATAATAACTTTGAGAGAAATTTAGGAACCCTAGAAACCAAATTAGAAACCCTATAAATTCAATTTAGGAACCCTAGAAATTCACCTATATCAACATCTAAAGCAAGCATGCGTACGCCACAATTGAAGGGAGGAATTTTAGGTTAATTAAGAAAAAAAAACCATCATGGTACATCTGGATAAGATTCAATTATGTAATTTTTTTTTGTATACTTTATAATATTTTAGTAAAATAATCAAACAATAAAAATTAAAAGTTAAACTTGCATCTTTAATAATGAATTGAATACAAATATAAATTGAAAATTACAATTTATATTACCATCTTTTAAAACAAATTTAGAAAATGGTCTTGAAATAAATAATCGATAAAACAATTTATGGGTAATCCTTGAGATAGTTGCCTTGGTAGGACTTATAGGTATTGAGGATAACTGTGAGACGTGTGGGTCTAGCATCTGTAAGAGTTCGGGTCCGTCTGGCGGACTAGATTAGGCGGGCTTGAAACCGCTTGGGTCGGATCAATGTTGGGCTGACATTGGGGCATGTTTTTCCTCAAGATCATCGTGTGTATGACTCGGGGATATGACCGTTTTATGTATCATTAGTTGGTAATTTGGATTGGATTTGTATCCGCTCGTAGAGTCCTCGAGTTGGTCAATGCAACCATTAATTTTTTCATTTCAATATAGGTCTATTCTAGTGGGAGATGATTTTTTGCTGGGGTAGATGTAGTGCAGAGTATATATTAGCTCGCTGGATCATTCTTTCGATCCTATGGTAGTGGTATATGCTTTTTCTTTCCTTTGAGTTGTTTGTCTGGTATTCCAATGAATTTATCGAGTCATCCTTTTTGGACCCAATGTTCGATTTTCTATTTGAGCTTGTAGTAGTCTTCGGTGTCATATTTGTGATCCTTGTGAAAGGAGCAGTACACCAGTACCTGCTTTTGTCTCTTCCTTCTGGGTCTCCTTTCATTCTGGGTGGCCAATTGACGTTTTCCCAATTAGCCATGTACTTTAAAATGTTGGTCCAGCTTGTCTTTATGGCCATGTATGGTTTGTATTTCTTTTTCATTACGCTGGTTATCCGCTCGTGATTGGGCCGTACCGATTGTGATTTTTTGGATTCCCGCTGGTTGGACTCGGTTATTCCATTGTTACGATGTTTATTTGAATGATTGATATCTTCCGTGGTCCATCATCTCAAATTTTTTCTTTTTTCCTTTCCCACTTCCTTGAATGGTTTTCCCTTTCCTGTTCATTCTTCATCCTTGCAACTTTCATCTTTTTAAGGGAGATGTGTTTTTGTGTTGTTTTCAGTAGGATTGTCATGTCTTTTGGAGGCTCCAGGTTAAGGGCATCAAAGAAGGGGTCTCTCTTCAGTCCGACAACAAATGTTCCATTGATCATTGCAAATTTATTGGTAAAATGAGTGACATATTCCCGTATTACCTCTTCAAACTTTTGTCTGATATGCAAGAGGTGGTGTGGTCATTTCCTCATCCACTGGCTTCCAATGAATCTAGTGATAAAAACGGTGGAAGTGATATTGGTCGTGGAAGTGATATTGCCGTGGAAGTGATATTGGTCAAAATGTTCTGCATATGATCGACTTTGTGGTTTCCTTTAGGGTCGGAAGTGTCTCAGGTAATCTGTTGGGTCAGTGACTTGGTGGTACCATCATACACTTCGAATTTTGGCTGAGTGAACTTTTTTGGCATTGTCGTTTTCATAAGGGCTCAGAGAATGGCGGCTTGACTAGCTCGTATATTATATTGGGATCCGTAACTCCTATTCTGAACGGGATTTCAACAAGCGTTATGTTACATTGTGGAGTCTTGGCTTGAGGGCTCTCGAAATTTTCGTGTTGGGGTTCTGTTGGGATTTCGTCACTTCCTTGAGTTCGGTTGACGAAGTTTGTTGGGGTAGTGCCTGGACAGGGTCAGTTGGCTGGATGCGCACCTGGGTAATTTTTTCCTGCATCTTTACCATGTAATTAATCTGGGCCATGATCAATTCTACCTGAGGATCTTTGGCGGCGTCGCTAGATGTTTGGGTATATTTGGGCTATTGAGTGTTGTGGATTTGGATTCTCGGGTGCCATCGGTCCGACGATTCGAGCTACTTCTTGTACGTGAGTTGTTTGTGATGCATCGTTGCCAGTAGGAGAGTTGTCGTGATCATCACTAGGTTGAAGATTTGTAGAGTGCCTAATTTGTTTTGACGGCTTGTTGATCTTCTATTAGATTATGGTGAGCTTTGTCAATGTGGATCTTGTTTTTAGAAAAGGAAACTCGTCGTTCCCCACAAACCAAACTAAAGCATCCAAATATCGTCCTCCTATGAGTTTGACCTGCAAAACAGATGTTGGACTGCCAGGACCATCTTTTTGGTGGTCGAAGGCACTCCGATGCTTAAGTCAGCAACTCTATTTTAAGAATGAAGGAAATTTGGATAAAACTCAGTTAAAGTTGCATACCTGTGTCGAATGTTTCATTTACCTTTATAATGGTCGCAGTTAATTCTCTGCGTGACGTAAGCATGTGATGCGCAACGAAATGAGATGTTTCTTATAACAATCTTCTCCTTAATGAAGATGCGTCCATGGAGGCATAACTCCCTCCATGACTTTTTTTTGTGCAACGTTCTTCTTCTTTATGAGGAAACTCGTGTCGGGCTGGATTCAGACTCTAATTCATTCGGGTATGGATTCAAGCTTTGTTTTTGTCTTATCGTTGGTGGGCCTTTCCCGGCCTTTGTGGTTGAATTTATTCTTCTTGGGTTTTGCAAGCTGACCCAATAAATTTGATGATATATCCTCGTGATGGATATTTTCTGCCACGTGTACGACCGTGATGATTGGTCTATTTTGATGTATCATCACCAGCAGTGGAGAGTTTTCTTTTGAAGTTAATTATCTAAATTAACAAAGAGAAAACATGACTATATCAATTCTAGACAAATCAAGATCTCCTTATAAAACTTAAACTACAACACAAAATAAGCTTAAATTATCAAAGAAAACATGTTTAGCATAACAAAATAAATTTAAAAAAAAGGATATATGAAACCAATGTAAATAATTAATGAAAATTCTTCCATGCATCCAAAGGTTTTGGATGCACAGTGCATCTAGGTAACTTTCGATTTTAAGGATTGTAATTTTTGTGAAGTTGGTAAAATCTAAGTGAGTAGTAACTTTTGTATGTCATGTTAGTACAATTGAGTGGTAACTTTGGTCATGTGATGGTAACTTGTACATGTATCGAGTAGTAAATTTATGTATATTGGGTGATAACTTTTTGTGGATGTACCATATATTAAAATTTGTGTATGTACTAAAGAATTGTTCAATAATTAATAATATAAATAGAGAAAATAGACAATTAAGGAATAAAAAAATGTAAATGAAACACGACTATTGAGTATGAGGTGAATAAAATCATTAGATAAGTTGAAATATTACGTAAAGCAAACATAAAAATAAAATATTAAAGTACCATCTTGAAGCCATGACTAAATTATAACCAATGAAGAACGCTGCCTACAACTAATAAGAAAGATCTTGGTAAAATGATTTTAGAAGAACAAAGATCCCATATATCTTTTGTTCCATGACTGATAAAAATACTGAGCACGAACCATTAAATAATGATACACAATTACAAATATCAAATATCAGATAACAAATTGAAGTATTAACCAAAGAAAACAATCTACGATGAAAACTAATTAACATCTTAAAATATCAACATCAATACACATAGAATAAAGCTTAGCACTGATTCTCATGTAGAGGAACCAAAATCTATCCTAGAATCTCCCTAAAAAAACACTCAAAATTTTTTTTTCCAAATCCAATGAGTGCACAAAATCTCTGCACATTGTGAATAATGTTCACATCTTATTCAAGTTTTTAAATAGTAAAATCTTCTTCTCCTTTTCCCTCAACCCTTTTCATCATGCTATTCAACTATTTTTGTCCCCTGATTCTAGAGAGTCAGGCCGGCCCATCACAATCCATCATCCTAGAAATGCTGAAAATAGGTCCATCTCTAGGATAATGAATGATGATGGGCCAGCTTGGCACTGTCGGCCTGGCTATCGATCAAGGCTCGTTTTTGTCTATTCAAATTCCACTAATCTCTCTTCACCATTTTTTTTATCTACAAGCATCACTATTTCCTCTTCACAACTTATTGTTTTCACTATTATTATTATTATTATTATTATTATTATTATTATTATTATTATTATTATTATTATTATTATTATTATTTTTTAAGGCCAATTAGATTTTTTTAACAAGTTTCCATAACTATCTCATAAATAACATAATATGCCTCTTCATCTTCTTTGAGAGTCAATACTAAGATTTTTTTTTTCCTTTTCATCTTCTCTTAAAACCAAAATTGAAGTAGAAAGAAAAAAGGTATTTTATTATTATTGTTATTTTTCTTTCCAAGTTTAAGTATGCAGAAATTCTTAATGGCCTGGGAACCAGTCTGGATTTCCTTGCTTGGGGGGCAAAAATACAGTTTTATCCCCTTCTTTAAACACACTTGTTTAAAGAGGAGGGGGCAAAATTGTATTTTTGCCCCCACACAGGGAAACTCAGGCTGGTTCCCAAGCCCTGTAGAATTGCTCTTAAGTATGTCTCTCTACCATCTTTCACTTTTTCTCCACTTATTATATTATTATTTTTGTCTATTTTCTTTTCTTTTTATAGAGCCAAGATTTTACTTCATTTGGATTGTGTGAGATACAGTCTATATTAACTACAAAAGAATCATATATTACATGTTACATGGTCATACAAACTACATATTACATACAAAAAATGAAATATATATATATTTTTAAGGGAAATTTTTCTGAGAAAAATTTAAATATTTCGGATTTTAGAAGATATTTCAATACTAAAAATAAAAAATATTTTGTGAAATTTTGACATATTTTGAGAATTCGCTTCCTGGATCATTTGGCACAATTTTTCCTGCACTTTGCAATACAATCTCCTCTACTTTTGCAAGGTTTAATGCATTGACCGAAACACGGTCTATTCACAGCCTCCCCTGCCTGGGGTTCTGAACTAGCATGAACTACATTTATAGCGGTTGCGAAGAGGACAATACATGCCAAGAAAATGATAATATTATTTTTTGCCATTTTTATTTCTTCTTTTAATTTCTCCTTCACATTGTCGAGATTTAACATGGAAATTTGCGATAAAATGTGAAAAGGAGAAGGCAAAATTGATTTTTTTTCAAAACTGAAGATTTAACTAGGCACGTGGGGAAGCAAATGACAAACTATATCCAAAACATAAGATAACAATTGGCTTCACCAACCGATATGGTGAGGACAATCCTCTTTGTGCACTTCGTGACCAACCTTAATACAAATCCGGACATGCATGTTAACACAAATCCGGCCCCAAAAGGTCCCTTGTGCATTTTGACAATTTTTTTTCTAACGATATAGGTCCCGAGTTCCAATTAATAATTTTCTTTTAATAACGAGTAACTTAAGTCTACATTTGATTTTAGTATGCAAAACTTTAGCGCTTCTCTATCTTATCCAAATGCCAAAGAAGAGTAAGATGCTATAGTTGAGTGATATATTTTTTTAAATGAAAACAATTTAAGGATTATGACAATGTCATGCTATTTGATCTCCAATGTATCATTCTAGTAGAAACTAGTCATCGAACGCATGCATGCATGCGTATATTGTTGAGAAAATATTGGCTTGAATAGTCCCACATCAATTAAGGAAGAGTTGTCATAACAATTTAGAAGGAGATAGTCCACTCCTTAATAGCAACGAGGTCTTTTGGGAAAAACTCCAGACCACCTAAACATTGTTATGTATAATGGACCAAGGGGTGCGCGCAAGTACACGTGCGCAACGCTCCAACATATATCACAATCAAAGGTGGTGGATTTTACATTACTAAAATATAAAAAAAAAAATTATGGTGCATTTGGATAAAATTCAGTTATATAAATGTTTTTGTGCATACTTTAAAATTTTTAAATACAATAATGAAACAATATAAATTGTAATTAAATTTACATCTTTAATAATGAATTGAATAGAAATATAAATTGGAAATAATACAAGCGAAACGAGTGAGGCTTTCGCATCGGATCTATCATCGAGCGATCCTGTGTAGAGCATGGCAATTTGCTCCCAGATTAGATACATAATTGGTTCATTTGTAGCAATAAGTGAGAGTCCTAAATATCCGTTGAACACGACAAAGACGCAGAGGAGTCAGGAGACTGTCTCTCATCCAGCTGCTACATCTGAGTCTCATCTAGTTGCTACATCAGTTTCTCATCCAACTGCTACATTGATCTCTCAGCCACCTGCTACATCTATTTCTCAACCACCTGCTACATCTGAATCTCATCCAGTTGCTACATCCGAGTCACGGTCAAGTGTTCATGAACGCAAATCCAAAAAGTATTGGACAGTGAATACAATTGGTATGTAATTTAAACTTATTCAATATCATAATATGTTAGTTGCTAAATTTTGAATGAAGTATAACGAATATCAACTTGTCTAAGATGAGCAAGGGCTAATGAAATAATCTCATATGAGGGCACATGATGTTTGGTCACTTCCTAGAGGCATAAAAGTGATGATTCCATTTAATACCGAGCATCAACCTATTGGAGATGCAACTGGTCTCTTAGGAAGTTTTTAAAAAGAACTGAGATCCGATTTTAAGGCTTTTCCAATTGGATACAACTCTTGGAAGGATGTACCAAAAAGTTACAAGGATGGCGTGTATACTACTATTATACAGGTATGGCTTAATTTGTGCTTGTCACTTACCTTGTTTGTAAGATTATTGATAACGATTTGAATACTAATGACTATTAATTTTGAAGAATAAACTACATGTGGAAGATCCAATGGCAGACCGTTATATCTTGCAAAACATTGGGAGGAAATGGAAGGATAATAGGCATAAATTATTCCATGAATTTTATGATCTTACACTGTCCAGAGATGCTAATATTGTAAAACATCCCAAAGGCATTGATCGTAATGATTGGGCGCATTTTATTGACTACCGCTTGGATGAAAGGACAAAGGTAACACAAAGTACTTACATTATATTTTTCAAAAAAAAGTACTTACATTATTCATTTAAATAACTAGGAATATGCTAACAATATGCTTTTTATCTATGCATTGATAGGAAAAATGCAAAAAAAAAAAAGCAAAAAGCAAAAAAAAAAAAAAAAAAAAACACTGAAATTCAGAAGAAACTAACCGATCCACACACTGGAGGATCAAAAAGCAATTCCAGATTAAAGGCTGAGATGGTAATTAATATTTTACATCCTAACACACTTTAAGTTATCATTCTCAGCAATACTACTTAAAGTTATATGACTTCATAATATCAGTGTAGGAATATGAACTTGGGAGACCTGTGAGTAGGGGAGGGGTGTATATTGCAACAAAAAAAAAGGATAGGTCTTATGTAACTAACGAAACCAGGTAGATAAGTGTAAGCAATTTAACTCATTTTTATCGAAGTATATTAATTAATGTTTAGATAAATTTTGAATTCAAAATTTGATGGCTTGCCTCATTAATGTAGGAGAAAATTTTAGAGATTGAGAAAAAAGATTCCACATCACGATCCATATCACAACAAGATTCACTTGCTAAGGTGTTAGGAAAAGAACATTCAGGTCGAGTTCGAGCTTTGGGATTCGGGCCATGTCCATCTCAAATCTTTGGCAGCACCAATAGTAGATTTAGTGGGAGATGTCCTCACAACCAACGCAAAACACTGATCCTCAAGTGCAACACAGATTTCACCAGCTGGAGTCACAGTTAGAGACAGAGAAATTAAAGAGGCAGGGATTTGAGGGAGCATTTACATACATTTTTTCAGAAGTTGGATGGAAATGTGTCTGCTGAGTATGCAAGCTTATTCACTACACCTGTATGTTTCTTTGCCTTTACATTATTTGAATATATATTAGTTATTAGTGATATTGGTTACTTACTAAATATAAATCAATTAATTATTGTAATTTGGTTCAAGTTTAGAATGATATTGTCGACTCATCATTTTCAGGCACAAGACGAAGAAAGTAGGCAAGCTTCACCTGCACCTGCAAGACCCTCATTATCTAGTCAAAATAATAATGAGGATCTTCATTGACTCCACACTCCATAACATTGTATAATTTCTTTCAAGAACATGGTAGAATTTCAGCTGTAGTAAACTTGATTTTAACTATCAAACTTCAAGAAATTCTACATGTATTATCTTTGATATTTTGTTAACTTTGATGATAATATAAGTTTTTTTTTTTGTTAAAGTTGATGACAATATAGTTGAAGTCAAGTTTTCTTGAATGATTTCGATATAAAATAGTTGTGTAAAATTGTGGGTTGTTTACAGATTGTTTACAGGTTGAAAAATGTGATTACAGGTTAAAATGTGACTATAGATTGTTTACATATTTCTAGTCCTTATAATAGAATTATCATGATAATAATGACAAGCATTAGTGACGGTTTTAACCGTCCCTAAAAGAATTACCAATTAGAATTTGGCAGCGGGTATAAACCGTCGTAGGTGCCACGGACTATAGCGGCGGTTACGAACCGTCGCTCGCAACGAATGAAACCGTCGCAGCATATTATAAAACATCATTTTTTGCCCCATATTTAGCGACTGGTGGTAACCGTCGCTATATGGTATTCCGCGACGGCTGTACCAATGGTAACTAATAACCATCTCTAAATAACATAAACCGACGCTTACGCCAGCGGCTGCTAAAAACGTCGCCGAATGCTCTTGTGACGCCTTTATCAGCGGCGGTTGGGCAACCGTTGCTGTATTATGTAGCGACAGTTAAAACGTCACTAAACACTTCTGGCAACCGTCGCTAAAATCATGTTTTCTTGTAGTGACTATTGAATATGAGAGTAATAAACCAAAGAGCCAATCGGCTAGTAAGGAGAAGGCTATTGCCAGTGACATGGTCGTCCAAGAAACAATGGAGGAAAGTCTTCTTGAGGCAGGGTACACAGCCAGTGAGATTGAAAAAGCGACTGGGAAACAAGGGGAAACAATTAAACAAGAAGCATTAGGTAGGCAAGGGATGATGAGTCCTCGTCTTGAAGACGCTCGTAAAACTACTCATAGCAGCCAGATTAAGATCCTTCAAAGACAGGTTACAAGAGTTGAAGAAGTGGGTAAGAAGAATGATGATACAACTCTTATACCTGTTGAGTCGGTGATGCATATTGGTGGCACCTCAATGCACCATCAACTTGATGCAGGGTGTCATGATGCCGAGCTTAATTCAGATCGGGCTTTGATCATCTCAGAGCAGGTGTTCACTACTTCCAAAACAGATCATGTGAACTCTACTCCCAAAACAGAGCAGGTGCACACTGCTTCCAAATTAGAGCATGTGAACTTTGCTTCACCCAAAACAGAGAGTTCGTGCTCTGTTTCCATCATGGCGCCGGATGATTTGTTGATCAAGCGGACTCAGTTAGTTGTAGATGAACCATGGAGGTTTTTCCCACAGCAAGACGAGACCATTGAGCAAGATTTCCTACAAGTTGACAAGGGTGCAAGTAGCAGCTCCAGGTTGCAAAATGAACATGCAGTGGACAACGTAATTCCAGTTGGGATGGAAAGTCAAGCTTACCTTGTGGGAAATAGGGCGGACGACCAGCTAGAACCCGGGGATGTTGATTCTATTGTTGGCGTTCAGTCGGAAGCGGAGGTTTCAGGTAACAAACAGTGGAATAAGACAGTCTTTGGCAATGTGTTTAGCAGAATGAGATCTTTAGAGGATGAAATGCAACATGGAAAATTATTCTATTGGCGGGCTGGAAAAATATTGGCAATAATGGTCTAAATGTTGATGCAAATTGGGATGTTAATGCTTGTTGTAATCTGAGTCGTTGTCAGGCAGAGTACAAATTAGCTCTCAAACAAGGGAAGCTTTAATGGATTCAGAAATCAGGTGAAAAAGAATTCAAGGAGGGGGATGCTTGCACAAAATATTTTTTTGCTTCCACTAAGTCTAAACAAAAAAGAAGGGACATTTCCCAGATCACTTTATCATGTGGAAAGACTATTTCGGAACCAAGTGATATTCTTGACATAGTAAATGACTATTTCCATAATCTCTTGTCTTCCCAAGGAAACAATGTGGTGGATACAGAATTGTTAGAGTGCATTCCGATGATCATTAACTCCAGTAAGTGTGATGTTTTGGTTAAAAGGCCTTCCTTGGAGGAAGTTAAAGATGTTGTTTTTTATATTCCCAAAAATAGTGCCCCTGGATCGGATGGATTTACAGTTGGTTTTTTTTCAGTCTTGCTGGGATTTTTTGCGTATTGATATATGGGAGGCTGATATACAGTTTTTTGAGGGGGAGGCTTTGTCGGCTTTCTTTTCGACAAATTTTATGGCTCTGATTCCAAAAAAGGAGAATCCAGGTTCCTTTTCTGACTTTCACCCTATTAGTCTATGCAATGTGATTTATAAAAATTTTAGTAAAATTCTTTACAATAGACTAGCTTTGTTCTTGCCACAAATGATTTATCTGGAGCTGGGGGTTTTTGTAAGAGGAAGGTTCATTGGTGAAAATATTGGTCTAGCGCAGGAATTGTTAAGGGATTATCCATAAAAAGGCTTTTGGAGGCAACGTTGTGTTGAAGATTGATATGGAGAAAGCTTATGATCGCCTTGAATGGAATTTCCTGTTCGTGGTGCTCAAAAGATTTGGTTTCAATAGTAGATTTTGTCATATTATTTCCAATTGTATTGTTTCTTGTGGTTTTTCAGTTTTGCTACATGGAGCCTACAAAGGCTTTTTCAAATCTACCAAAGGATTTTGGCAAGGAGACCCTATTTCACCATTATTATTTATTATTGCCTCTGAAGTGTTGAGTAGGAATTTACAAGTGACTTTCAATAGAGGAAAAATTGGGTATTATTATACGCCTAGGGCCTGCAGACCTATTTCACATCTTCTCTATGCAGACGATACTCTTATTTTTTTTAATGGTAGAAAATCATCAGTTCTAGGATGCATGGATTTTTTGAAAAGTTACTGTAATGCTTCAGGCCAGAAAATAAATGAAGAAAAAAGTTATATTATGCTGGAGGATAAGGCGGTAGTGGAAAGAATTGTGGCTTTGAAAAAGTGTATAGGATTCTAGTATAAAGGTGTTCCATTGACATATTTGGGAGGGCTAGTTTTTCAAGGGAAAGTTAGAATTTCCTATTTCGAAGATTTGATTGCTAAAATTCAACATCGTATTTGGGGATGGAAAGCAAAATTGTTATCTCCAGGAGGAAGATTGATCTTGATTAGACATGTCCTTAGTTCGATCCCAATTTACATTCTAAGTGTCATGTGTGTGTCCAAGAAAGTTTTATCAAGAATTAATGGTTTGTTAGCGGATTTCTTTTGGGGGGTTGTGAAGGCAGATTGAAGAAAAAATGGGTGTCACGGGACAAGATTTGTTTCCCACTGGAGAAAGAAGGTTTGGGTGTTAGAAATTTGACAGTAGTGATGAAGGCTTTTTGAATTAAGGCTCTTTGAAGCCTAATTAATTCAGATTCTTTATGGGCTTCTTTCATGAGGAACAAATACTGGTTGCCTGGAGTTGCGTTGAGTGGTCAAATTGTAAAATGCGGGTCTTCACCATTTTTCAAAGAGATCATGCTTGGTAAATCTTTGATTTTGCGCAATTCGTTTTGGCACATTGGCAAGGGCATTATCAGTTTTTACGAGGAAAATTGAAATATTGTGGCTTCTTTCAGAAGGTCGGAGGATTTAGTTAGTCATGGCATTTGGCATACGGTAAGATAAGTGATCTTGGGTAATTTTTAATTGATCGACCCAACTCTCAGGCAGTTAGTGCGTAGTCTCTTTGCAGATAGATTGCGTGGTGAGAAATATGGCGACGATAAGTGTGTATGGGCTCCGAACTCAGATGGTCTTTTTTCACTTCAGTCAGCGTATGAATTGTTACGAAATCATGGGGCAGTAAATGAGTTAAGTAAAAAGATATGGCAAAACATTATTCCTTCCAGAATATCAGTTTTTGTGTGGAAATTACTGCGAAAAGGTGTGCCAGTGGACGGGGAGTTGTACAGATGCGGTTTTAGCCTAGCCTCAAGATGTAGGTGTTGTGCTAATCGGAAGACGGAATCTTTGAATCACCTATTTTTTGATGGAAAATTGGCGGTAAAGGTGTGGAGTCATTTTGAATGGGTTTTTGACGTGCATATAAGGAAACCAACAAAGATCTCTACGGTTTTATTGATATGGTTCAAAAGAGCCAAGATGAACTCGCAAACAGGTGTGTTATACTTTCTTACTCCTATGTTCATTTTATGGGAAATTTGGAAGCAAAAATGTAAGTGTGTCAATGAAGATGCTTCTCCAAATTCTACTTTTGTGATTTTAAACATTAGGCGCGATTTGCGATTGGCAAACACTTTTATCAACCCGAAACAAATTAGTCGGAATAAGGCACCATTACGGATTTTGAGGTTACATGAGATCCCAGTTAGAAGGAAGGTTGTTAGAATTGTTTATTGAATCCCCTCCTGTAGAATTTGTTGCTCTTTATGTTGATGGATCATCTCGCATAAACAAGGCATCGGGAGATGTGATTATTAGAGTTCCAAGGGGTTTTTGTGTAGTGGGAAAGCAATTGTTTTTCGGGGAAGGATCCAATAATAAAGCGGAAGCGCTGGCTCTCGTGGAGGGTTTGCGCATTTTTCATTGGAGTTTAGAAAAGTGATGGTTCAAACGGATTCAGAACTTGTTTGTGGTTGGTTTAGGGAGACCTTTAAAATTACTTGGCATTTGGAAAACATTTTTAAGGAAATTAAGTTGATCGCGGAAAAAATGACGATAGATTGCAAACATATCTACAGAGAGGCCAATGCGGTGGCGGATGCGTTAGCCGTTATAGCACAAAAAGATTATAGGATTGTCACATTTGGAGCAAATGACTTACCTAGGCAATTGGCAGGGTTAGTTTCGCTTGACAGTTGCCACTCGACTTATGTTCGTCTTGGCGATGAGTATAGGAAGTACTTTTTATAATATGCAGGATTATGTCATTGATTTGGAGTGCCGGAGACATGGAACAACAGATGTGTTGGTTTTCATGACTGGTCCACTGCGAGTCTTTGTAATGTTGTATGATTGGGCTTTGTTTCTGTTGCAATCTATCTCTGTTTCTGGACAAAGTGTTCTGTTTCGATTGTTGTCCTCACAACGAGGCTTTTGTATTCAGGTCGTTGTGTGGAAAGTCATTTTGCTGCTACTCTAGCGTGTTACACATGCTGATTGGTGGCCAGGTTGGCGTATGGAGCTTGCTAGAAGATGGATGGGTATTGAGTTTGAGCGGTGCTGGCATGATGCAGTTTGTTTTGAGCGGGGCTGGCATGTTGCGGTCTGTTATGATGGCAATTGCAAATTGGGCTGATAAGGTATGATTGCATGTTGCAAATTGAGCTTGCAAATTGTTATGCTTGCAAGTTCCAAGTTGCAAGGAGGGCAAGTTTGTTATGCTTATAAGATGCAAATTATTATTTGTGCAAATTGCAAGTTGGATCAAGTTGCATGCTTGCAAATGGTTCTTGGGCAGAAACTGCAAATGGTTACTTGGCTAAGTCTTTGTTTGCTTACCTATTTGTTTGTTTATGAGGCCTAGGTGATTTTGGCTTAGTCCTAGAATAAGTTTTTTAAAGGTATAAACCTCTCTTTGGTTTAGGCCTTATCCTTGGTGAAATATGTTTGTTTCTTAATTTTCTTTTTTGTTATGTAATGGTTTACTTGGTGGTAGGCCTTATTATGTAAGGCTTACTCCTTGGTGAACTAGGCCTTTTTAAAGTCGAGTGAGTTAGGAAAGTTTCATGCATGGACAATTTTTAATTCTTGGTTTTTTATGATGTATATCCAATAGTTTTTCTTTCTCGGGTAAAGTCGTCATGTACCCCCGACAGATGTAAAAGATTTTTATCAAGTAATAAAGGTCTGACATCCCATAGTTGCTCCTCCCACTGGAGGTTTATTTATAAAAAAAAATTGTTTATCATGTTAAACTTTTATCATGCCAACGACACGTGGAATACCATAGTCTATCTTACAAATAAAAATGGTTTTCGCTATTTGGTAGATAAAAGGCAGTTGAGATTTATCCAAACATGAAGATCTAAGGGTTGGGATTTAAAGTTAGCCTCTATGTCTTACCTTCAATCAATCCCCAATAAGAGAGCATGCGCTCGATTCCCATACCCAACATTTTGATATTTATTTATTTATTTATTTTTCTTGAAATGTTGATGGTACTGATTAGGTATGCAAGTATATTTATTTATTTATCTTACTCAAACATTTAACATGTGGAGTAATGCTATATATAGTGGTGCATTCTGTATATTTATTTATTTGATGAATTATATACACATTCAAATTTACAAGGCATGATAAGGTAGACTTTCAAAATTCCACCAAAATTTTGTGATTAATTTAGTTTAAGCTACCGTTACAACAACACATATTTATGATTGAAATAATGTCGTAATGGATATTAATAAGATAAATGTCATGATAGATATTAAAAATATATATTTAGTGGTAATGGTACATGTGTCGCAACTGTGGGTTATGATTAGTGACGCATGTCTTGAATTACAATATATATTTATTAGATAAATTTTTTTTAATTGTGACATCTAATTATTATTTGAATAAAATGGACTCATGCTAAATTCCTTCATCAATTATTTTTATTTATTTGAGTTTTATATGGAGGACAAGTGTATCAATTAATTCCCTCGCTGAAACAGTTCATATATGTTTACCACGCAACTTTACACGCATTGCACATCTTGCATAACTCTTTATTTTTTTTCCATACCTCTAGCCTAATAATATCTATAAATCTTAACTATTTCAAATCTATAAGTTACGTGTTTCAAACACATTATTGTCATCTAAAAGTTACGTGTAATTAAGGGTGATTGTAAAAATTTCTCGAAAAATATGAGAAGTTAAATGGTTGTGCCAACGATATCAAGAAGCGAAAATGTTCATTTTTTTTCACTTTGTTTCATTGACATATATTTTTTAATTATAGGTTGAAGTGATAGTCAAACTTTTTAATCTTTTTTTTTTTTAAATTATGGTTTAGTTTAAACACACGTACCAGGTGTTAAAAGCATATTGAGCTAAAATCACTAGAGGCATACTCGGAGATTTTTCAACACAATAAAAGCCCTGAGAGGCACTGGAAAAGATAAGCCGCGATGAAAATATTTAACATCGTACATTAATGCCAAT
This sequence comes from Berberis thunbergii, assembly GCA_003290165.1. Lineage (NCBI taxonomy): Eukaryota > Viridiplantae > Streptophyta > Magnoliopsida > Ranunculales > Berberidaceae > Berberis > Berberis thunbergii. The sequence continues at coordinate 24,385 of QNQO01005987.1, forward strand.
GGTACTGGGAATACTCTAGCCTATCTTACAAATCAGAATGGTGTTTGAGATAAAAGACGATCAAGATTGAAATTTTTGGAAAATATTGACGTCGGAAATTCATTATCAACAATGACAATTTTGTAAATAAGTTGCAAGTAGAATGGCATAGAAAATGGACAAAACAATAATATTTTTTTTTTGTTAGAATGCATGTGGCGGAAAGATAAAAAATTGTGGTTTACTTTAAATTTAAATCGTCATAGTTATCTACTAATTGTAAGATTTTAGTAAACTTGGTATGGTTGAAATTCATTTTTGAATATTTTTTCAATGAAACCAATCGTTAATGCAAACGGTTAAATATGCATTTCAAGCCGTGTGCATTTTTTCAAAAAATATTTGTAATCTATATGCCCTTTCACATTGTAAGTATTTTCAATATTAAGTTTTAAAGCTATTGACTAGGATCTATGCAAGTATGTTTATTTAGATGCAAATGCTTAAAATGGGAGAGAAAATTATGTGGTTATTAATAAAAGACAAAATTTTCGAAAATCATAAAAAATCGTGGTTATTAATAAGAGTTATGTGATGGCATTTTCATGCAAATGCTATGAGACAAATTTCATATTGAAAGGGCTCATAATATTTATTGTGCTTGTCAATTAGAAATGCTATTACAACAATTTTAAGATAACACTATTTGAGCTAATGTTATCGTTAAGCCTTTAATAACAATTAGATGATGGTCTTACGATGTAAATGCTATGACCCAAATTTCATATTAAAGTCATAAAATTCATCGTGCTCATCCATTAGAAATGTTATTAATTAACGAAAATCAAAACTCAGTAATACGGGTTCAATCCCGACATCGCTTTTTTATCATAAAATCCTGACTCCTTTTTATCATTTTTTCTATTTTTCATCTTCACTTCTCTTTCATTCCGTATAAAACCAGAGAAGGAGATATCGAACAAAGTTCTCTTTCATCTATATGCCCTTTCACATTGTTTATTTAGTTATTTGTCACTTCTTACCCCTCAGTGGTAGTTAGCTAGTTAGAAAGCCCTCTAATCCCCAATTTAACCGAACCATACCTTTTTTTTTTGGAAAGCGAGCTGAGATCAACAAGGTGTGACCTACAGGTCAACAACCATTAGAAAGAAACCATGTCGCAGATGGGTCTCAAACTTAGGTCGTGGGGGACAAACCCACACAGCCCTAACCACTAGACCATAACACCATTGGCAACCGAACCATACCTATTCTTTACTACGACTATAAAGCAGAGGTTTAAGTTGTGTTCTAGTAAAATAATGCATCAGAAAGCCAATTAATTTGTTGAACTCGAGTAGCAAATTAGTAATAGGTTGACCAGTTGAGTGATGAGAGGAGATTAACATTTTGTATGCAATTGCATTTGTCCTTCTTTGTAGCTCTTCCACAAAATCTCATACTTGACCGATTTACCTTTTAGATTCCAAACTTTTTCAAGCTTTATTTTAGACACCAAATTTAAATAATTTTTTTTAATGACCACTCTGCACTTTTTATGTTTTTAATGTGAAATTCAAAGTTCTCTCCTTAAACCTATACGAATTAGATATACCTAATCCAATTGCCTCAAGATCGCCACATACAAATCACGATGAAGTGTATGCCTATATTTTACAGGTTTAAATAGGAAAATGTCAAATCTCGCATTACTCAACTGGAGGGCAGAAGTTAAATAACCATATTATATTTTTTTTTCCAAATAACATTTTTATTACAACAATATTTAGTTTTTCTTGATATTTGAGAAATTACCATCTGTTTAACACATTTACAAATTTTTAGTTTCAAACTTTTTACCTGATATTGTGTTTTAATCGAATATACGCTGCATCGGATATCCAATATTTGATGTGTATTTTATTGAATATTTGACCGAATCGCATTATTGCAAAATCATATATCTTTTTTAAGAGTAATTCTTGCTGTCGAGGATTTGGGCGAGGAAATGAGCGAGGGGAGGGAGGTGGCGGGGTGGGAGCCGTTCACCTTCCTCGGGATGCGCACAAAGAAAGTCAACACACGTATTACGAAAAAATTGAACAGCTTCCACCCCTCCACCTCATTTCTCTCGCTGGTTTCCTCGCCCAAACCCTCGACATTTAGAATTTCTCCTTTTTTAATGTTGTCAAATCAAACTTTTGTCCGTATGCAGAATTGAAACTGCGGGTATGTCAAAGCAATTAGGTGTTGGCACCTTAGTACATGTGCTGAAAATGAAATTTATGCCTTCAGAAATTAAGCATATGCATGTCTGTGAACGTGTGTGAATCTCATATCTTCGTAAAAGTTTTCAGAATTTTAAAAACTTTTTTTACATTGTAAACACAATCTAAATTTAATAGTGCACTTGATGCATGCACAAATACTGGTCAAGTTTAATAATCAATCAGATCGTTGCCAAAAAAGACATTTTGATGATGGTGGCGTCGGCATCAAATGAGGTAGAGAGGTTCTGGCGGGGCGAATTTATTTGCATCCCATTTGGTTAGTTGGTCAAACATAAAAATCGCCCCATATTTTGAATCAACTATTATATATATAATGAGCACTATAAAGTCTCCTCCCCATTGTGTTTCCCTCTTATTCAGTATTTGCCATTTTCCTTTTCTTCGGCTTTTCTTCTTCAAATTATGGCGATGGATGGTGAACCGGAATGCATTAATAAGACTGAAACTATACAAAGACACTTCCCTTTCTCATCAAACACATACAAATATATCCAACAATCAATCTTGTGTCAAATTGCCTCAGTTTGTTTAGTGCGTGGAATACTTCAATTACTTCTCACACCTCTAGGTCAGACTCCCACAGTTTCGTACTTGTTGGTAAGCTCTTCCAATATATATTTCAATTTAAAACCTGTTTAAAGTTTGTTAAATTGATTGACATACTTGTCATTAGCATAGAGATATAAGGGTATTTTTAGAAATCTCAAAATGATTGTTGAACCAAGAAAAAAACCACTACAAAACAAAGTCAATTCAGCAATGACTAAAAACCGTTGCTAACTGTCAAAAAAACGAAGCTAAAATGAATTAGCAACGGCTCAACAACCGTCACAATACCGTAGCTATTTCAATCGTCGCTATTTGAATCAGCAACAGTAAACTATTCATTAGCGCCCTTTGAATTTTATAAGTAGAAATCATAGTTTTTATTTTTCCCGCGAAGCACCAATTAGGGCTGCCAATGGATTGGATTTGAATTTTATAAGTATAGATCAGAGTTGCAAAATTACATGGGAAAAGTTGGATTTTAATCTAAAATGCGATTGACCAAGACTAATTTAAGCATTTTTTAAAAATCCAAATCCTATCCATTGATAGCCCTAGCCCTGATGTTGTATAAGTTGTTATTTCAAATATTTTAACTGTATATTTTATTTTATTTAAAATGTGTGGATAAGATCTTTTGTTAGGATTTTTGTCATATTAAAACTAGCGAAACACTTAATAGTTTTATTGATTTCTTCATAATATAATGTTACAACTCACAGGCTGGTCTTATAATTGGATCGTCCGGCTTAGAACTGCTTACTAGTATTATACCAGAAGAAGGTACTATGGAACTTGTGATATTTGGACAGATTGGGATCATGATGTATCTATTTCTTCAAGGAGTAAAAGTGGATGTAGGTATTGTTAAGAGGTCATCGAGAAAGGAAAAGGTTATGGGCATTGCAACATTCATCATTCCATTTTTTCTAACACTTCCATTGGCTTTTTTCCAAAAAAAATCATTTTCCCAAATTAAGATGGTTACTGACAACGAGTTATCTGATAAGGAGATAGGACCAAGCCTTCCAATGGTGGCGACAATGATGTCCACAACCTCTTTTCATGTTGTAAGTAGTTTTCTAGCCGACCTCAGGATCCTTAATACAGAGTTAGGCCGCTTAGCAATTTCTATATCTACAATTAGTGGCATCTTGAGTTGGATCACATTAACAATCTCATTCGCCATGAAACAAGGGGCCAGAGACAAATTGAAGTACTTCTTGCTTTCAGTTATATCCATGATCATATTTATAACAGTTTTTCTAAGGAAGTATGTACTTTGGATTATCAAACAAACTCCTCAAGGTGAAACCATAAAGGCAATTCATTTGTTTTCCATATTTCTAATGATTTTCGGTACTGGTTTTGTTGGGCAATATATTGGACTACAGGTATGGGTTGGGCCTATGATATTGGGTCTGGTCATACCAAACGGAGAACCTATTGGATCGGCCATGAGTGAAAAGCTAGAAAGTCTAGTTTATGGAGTATTCTTGCCGGCTTATTTTTTTACTGCTAGTAACTCCGTATTCGTTTTCTATTGGAATGATGAACCAACTGCCCATCTTAGAGTACTATTATATGGAATGCTTGCTTTCATTGGAAAGTTTAGCGGCACGATCATCCCTTGCTTCTTCTACCAAATGCCCTTCAAAGATTCTATCACACTTGGCCTAATATTGTGCTCTCTTGGCTTATTTGATGCATCTATTTACTATGAAGGAAGTTATCATGAGGTACGTTTCTCAAAATTTAATCATTGTGATGATTTGGTGAGCTAAGTTTAATTTTCAGGTTATGTTCGGTTTTAAAGATTTCTTTTTAAATTTAAATATAGTAATAAATGAAATGGCAATGAGACAATGGATAAAGTTATATTTTAGCATATTAAGTATATTTCTTCTCTTTTTTTTTTCTTTTTTTTTTTTTTAATTTCTATGATATAAACTATCTTATAAGATTATGAGAAACAATATGGGCCCATGGGGGTGTGTTGAAGGTCATCATCCCCTCTCTCTCTCTCTCTCTCATCTCATATTTTTCTTTACAATTTAAAACAGCGGCATTGGCATTAGCAGAATGGAAGTTTAGGGATAAAAAATGGTTTTTACTAATTCAAGAGTGTTTTCTTAATTTTCATTATAAATTAAAAACACAATTAAATTAAAAAAAAATTTGATTCATTTGAGCCGAAACTTATTTAAAACTATTATTTAACACTAGAGACAATGTGCTAAAATTTTAGTCCATTTCAACACCATATCTTGAGATACGTGTTTTGGTTTCTCCATTAAGTATCTTGATAAATGGTCTTTGTAAGAACTAGCCGACTTGTGTTGTGCCTAAGATGGTTTCGTGATTATGATAGAAATTCCCAATTTTTCACAATTTAATTCGTATTTTGAGTAATGTGTCTAAACGAGTTGAAATTTGACACATTGTTTTAATGTTGTTATTTAATTTTTCTCAAATTTCAACTCAAACGAAACTCAAAGGGGCCAATATCTCTCTCTCTCTCTTTTTTTCTTCTTCTTTTATTATTATTATTATTATTATTATTTTATGTGCAAGAAGTTAACAAAAACAAAAAGGGAGAATATACTATATACACGCACCCCGTCCAAGTCTACTAATATACATGTGTGTGTATATTAAAGCTAAATGAAAATAGAAAATATTAGATTGCTACGTATCATTTTCTTTGAGCCCTTTAATATGTGGCTGCCACGTGGCATTACATTTCTATTTCCCATGAAGAAATATATCTCTTATTCTCCACCAAAATGTAGATTCATATTGCTTTTTCCCAAATCTGCTAGAAATTATGACACTACACCAAATTGACATTTTTGTAACATCCCTCAAAACAGTATCATTTTTGAAGTGTAACAATCCACCTAACAATTTTACATATTTTCACAAACAAAATGATACAATAATTGTATCACCATGAAGAGTATGGTTATAAAAGTGATACTGTTCATGGTGATCAAACTTATTGTATCATTTTTTTTTGTTACTGTTTTTCATTTTTTTGACTAAATTTAGTTTTGACTTGAAATTGTTTGGTGAATTGTAACATCTCAAAAGTGATACTGTTTTGAGAGTTGTAATAAAAGTGCAAATTTGGTGTAGTGTGAAATCACATCTATAAAATTTACGTAGAATCGTTTTGTTAGTAAATAATCTACTGTAGTGATAAAAGTTCTAACTAGTTCTATATACAATCACGTTCTAATTGGATCTAATTAGATCTAGATATAATCTATGCAATATGAAACTTTACTAAACCTATAATATAGTTTTTTTTTAAAAAAAAACTAAATCTATACAATATAATTAACATAATTTTTAATTTTAACTCTCCCCTTTTATTTCAATTACCATTTTTATTTATTTATTTATTTATTAATCCATGCTCGAATGGTACATGACTGACCCTATAGGGATAACCAAACCAAACTCGAAGACTATAATATTTTTGCCACTTAATATTCTCATCGCCTCCATCTCGTATTGAGACTTGTTTTCACTTCACTCCGGTCAAATCCATCTAAACAGTTGCATTCAATACCTGAAGACTTATCAACGATGGAGCACATGTTCTCTTAATAATCGAGCGAAAACTCACAAAATCTTACAAAATTCGAACATATTTATTAACTGTTATTAGATAAATTCGAACATATTTATTAACATATTTATTAGATAAATTTGTATTTCTTGTTTAATTGTATATAACCGTTATATGATATAATATAAGTGCAGGTTGAGATACAAAATTCGAACATATTTATTTAGATTTAATTTAATATTATTAACACAACTCCATCCAACTTAATAAACAAGATGGCATAGTCAACCCAATTAACTCACCTTAACTAACTTGTAGACTTAAGCTCCCTTACACTAACAGGGTTATATATAGGGGTGGGCACGATCCGGATCAGTTCCAATTTTGGAGGAACCTAACTCGAACCGCTTAAAATTAACGGATTCGGTCCGGTCCAGATCCCCTCATTTTGAATATTGGAACTGAACCTAACTCGAACCGTTTGGAACGGTCCGGTCCCTACGGTTCCAAACGGTTCCTACTAAAAAAATGCATCAATTTCTAGTTAGAAGCAGTGTTCTAAAAATCGCTAGGCGCTGGGCGGGCGGCAAGCAGGTGCCTAGCGCCCAGGGGCCTAGGCGGTGCCTGGGCGGTCTTAGGTTTTGTATTATAACTTTAATAATTTACAAAAGTTAAGCATAATACCTTATCAATTACATCCAATTTAATGTCAATATATATATGCAAAATTTAAAAACATGAAAGATTAACAATCGTGAACAAAATTTATTAAAACTAAAATGACTGAAGTTGGTCATGATGGGTATTTTATATAAATTTGAATTTGTGTACTCTTTTATTTTTCTTCAAATTGCATGAATAACCTCAGTTATGTTTGATAAAATCTACATTAGTAAAATTGGTACCGGCAGATCCTTTGAGAATTCCATTAAGTAATCATCCTTCGCTACATTTAGACATATCATCATTATCATCATCAAAGCCCATTCCCGAGATTTTCTAAAAAATCAATTAAATAGTTTATTTCTAAAAAATAGGAAAGTAAAATAAAATAAGAACACAATCAACCTTATTAAAAAATAAAAAAATAAAAAATCTCCTAGACCGCCTAGGCCGCCTATACCGCCTAGCCCGCCTAGACCTCGCCCAGACAGCCGCCCAGGCATTAATCTGGGCGGTTTTCCACCTTCTAGCGCCTAGGCGCCGCCTAGACCGATTTTTAGAACACTGGTTAGAAGTTGCTAGAATAATTACTGTTTTTATACTAAATCCAACCAAGAACACCAAAACAACCCAACTATCTACAATAGTTAAAAAGATACAAACAGAGTAAAGTAAATAACTCAATTAGATACATACATCAATAGTTGAAAAAGCTACATACAGATACATCAAAGCAACCACAGATTCATTCAATCAGAGGAAGAGCAACAATGTTGCAGTAACAATTTGGATTCAAACAGGGAAGGAACAATTAGAAGAAAATGGATTCTATTGGAAACGAAAAAGAAAATTACAAGTACAACTAAAGCTCAGTCTGGACTTACAAGACATCTTCTTTAAGGGTTACCTCAACTTCCTCTACACCAGAGTCCCCCTTCATACCCAAAATGAAATAAAGGCTCTAAGTTTTGTTGTTACCTTGCCAATGGCACGAAACAAAGAAGTATTGAAAGAAGCTGCAGTGGTAATGACTCGAGGAAAGCTTGTAGCACTAGGGACCAAACTAGATAAATGGGTACTCAGACCAACGTAAGAGACTTCATGTAAAGCCTCAGACCACCATTCGTAACCTGGAATTCCAATTCTATCCACAGCTACATTTTTATTTACAAGAATCCAAATTTTCTCCATCAATGTCAATCTCTGAACCAAATCACTCACTCTAGAACCAATTTCAAATGAAATATCGCAGAAGCCAAATTTACCCAATGCGGGGTTCTTTTCAATGTCACAAGATCTCTTCTCGCTGATTTCTTCTTCTCTGCTGATCTTCGACAGATCTCTTCTTCGACGGAGAGAGGAGAGGAGAGGGAGATCTCCTTCTCGAGACAGAGAGCAAAGAGAGGAGAGGGAGATCTCGCTGATCTCTTCTTCTCTGCTGATCTTCGACAGATCCCTTCTTCGACAGAGAGAGGAGAGGAGAGGAGAGGAGAGGAGAGGGAGATCTCTTTCTCGAGACAGAGAGCAGAGAGAGGAGAGGGAGATCTTCCCCTTCTCGAGTCGAGACAGAGACAGAGACAAAGAGAGGAGAGACAAAGAGGAGAGTTTAGCTGTTTAGGTTTAGGTTTTGGTTTATGTTTAGGTTTATAGAAAATGGGATTTGAAACGGTCCGGACGGGTCCAACCCGGACCGTTTCGTTTTTAAAATTAGGAACCGGGACCAGACCGTTTTATAACGGATCCGGACCGATCCGGACCGTATCTAAAAACTTATAATTTAAATCCGGACCGTTTAGAGGAAAACAGTCCGGTTCGAGTTGAATCCGCGGATCGTCGACCTGTTTGCCCACCCCTAGTTATATATCTAAAACTAACACCCTTGATGGACTAGAAAATCTAATTTGGTTGAATGGATTCAATGTTTATGATGAAAATACAAGTAGCCATCATCGGTTCTTCTTAAATTAAATCAGCTACCCATTGGCCATGGTCGACCCCTTCGAGTAAAGATACATGAGAGTATCTTCTTTAGCCAGGCCAAGAGGACCATAATATTTCTTAGGACAATTACAAAATTGGGTAATGTTTCTCTAGTAAAAAAAGTGTTTAATTTTTAAAATTAGTTTGGAGTCATAAAATGTATACTAAAAATGGACGTTTAATGAGGGGGGAAAATGTTTCTCATATTTTGCCTTTTGATCTATTGCTAGAAACCCTAGATTCCCTTCGAGTGCCGTTTACATGTTTGTTTTCGTCACCATTCATGTGTAGATGTTTAGGATCCCATGGCTTGGGTGAATCAAATTAATAAACCAAAATCCTCTTCCTACTATTTGAGTCGTGTTTCGGTCTTTGTCCACCTCCTTTGAACTTTGTTAGGTAATTGGGATTTGCAATCATGGTGATATTTCACGATCTTAAAATGTTTACATGTATCCTCCTTGCAAATCATCACATCACCTTGATTGTAAACATAGTTGTAAAATCATGATTTCCAAGTTTTTCCTCCTTTTGCATCATTCATTCTTTTAAATAAAAGGGATTTATGGCTCAATTACCTATAGTTTTGTGTCTAGAAACCATAAAATGACCTTAACTTTGATAAGGAAAATGGTTCTTCTGCAAGTTTACAATTTATATATTCAGGTGCAAGTAGGAGAAAGACATGAGTAGAAACCTAAGAACAGTTTCGCAGGTTAAAGATTTGGACCCCTTATAAACATTTTCTTTTAAAATTATGTCCAAATTGTAATTTAACAAAAAACATTTTAGGCCAATTTTTATTTATTTATTTAAATATTGGGAAATATTGGTTTGTGTTCAAATTTTGTATCAATTATACTCTCTAACTTTTTTTTTATTGATGACTTTGCAGTACGTGAGCAATCCGGCTTATACATGGATGTATATTTTTGTCCTAATTATAGCAATGGTTACCTCGCCTTTAGTTCGCCTGCTTTACAAACCCTCTAAGAAATACAATGTCCATAACAATCGTACCATCCAGAATGTCAAACACAATGCCGAATTTCGCATACTAGTTTACATTTACAATGAAGACAATGTACCCACAATCGTGAACCTGTTCGAGGCATCAACCCCAACTAGGATCAGTCCCATTTCTATTTACCTTCTCCATATTATTGAACTCCAAGGTCGTTCATCACCACTTTTAATTTCTCATCAACCACAAGACATAAAATTTCATAAGCCCACTCCATCAGACCATATAATTAATTGCTTCAGAATCTATGAAAAACAAAATAATGGTGTTATCACTGTACACCCTTTTACAACCATCACTCATTTTGTGTCAGCCCACGATGATATATGCACAATGGCAATAGATAACAAAACATCGTTGATAATCATCCCTTTCCACAAACAATGGAGCATTGATGGGACAAAGGAATCTTCCAAGCACAAAAATGTTAATCAAAAGGTCATTGATAATGCACCATGCTCAATAGGTATTCTTATTGATCGTGGGATGTTGAACAAGGCTAAAGTTGTTAGTTCTTGTTGGTCAACTTACAATATTGGTGTGATCTTCTTAGGCGGTGGAGATGATCGTGAGGCATTATGTTATGCAATGCGAATGGCTAAACACCCAAACATTCATTTAACAGTGCATCGACTTGTTCCTGATAATCATGTGATAGATGATATTAATGATAAGATATTGGATGATAATTTTATCAATAAATATAGACTGGAAAATTCAAACAATGAGTGCAACAATATGTATGCAGAAGAAGTAGTGAAAGATGGCTTTGAGATAGTAAAAATCATCCGAGTAATGGATCACTATGACCTTATGCTTGTGGGGGTACACCAAGAAAATTACTCATCGCTCTTTGACGGGCTCACAGAATGGAACACATATCCAGAAATTGGATTCTTTGGAGATATGTTCGCTTCATCAGATTTTGAAGGCACTTTTCCAATATTGGTTATGCAGCAACAATCTTCTAGGATGCGATAATGGTCTTGGAATGAGATTATTATTTAAATTTGGATTAGCATTTTTCAAAAGTTGAGATAATTTATCTGAATAAAACAAATGAATCGGGGCTATGTTTGAAGCAAGTAATGCTTATATGTTAGTTTGTATTGCAACACACGTTATTCAAGAGAATTTTTAGGACTATTTAACATTTGCCCTCGAGTGTTACAATCAGTTTTGCGTTAAGCTAAACTTTTGTCCAACCTTATTTTTAGACCCTAATTTCTATTGTAGATGAATAGTAACTGTGAAAAATATTGTGAAATTCTCCCTCAAACTTTGATTTTGTGAATACATGAAGTTGAGTGGTTTTGTGTAAATGTGCATTAAGATGTTCGTCTCATTTTTTTTTCCTAGTATTCCATTTCATTTTTTTGAAAATATTGATAAATATTAATCATGTGCATTTTTTAATAATAAAATATATTTTTAGTGTTTGTATTGATAATTGTTTAAATTGATTTTTTTTTTCAAAAATGCATTCCAACGATACCAAGTATATTGAAATTCGACAACCATGTAAATATTTATGGCAAATTTATTTTTGAGAAAAAAACACAAAAACTTTTCTCTCTGCTACATTTACATTTCACAAACTTTTTCACCATTAATTCATTTTATTTTTCCTTCTCAAAGTTTTATATTTACAAACATTTCATTATATAAAATTAATTTCAACCCTCACCATATTATTCAACTGTCAATACTAGCCATTTTTTATCTTCAATTCCTTGTAAATGGTGAAACACCATTTTGATTTGTCAGATAGACTATGGTATTCCCCATCAGTACTCAAATTTAATCCGAGTCTTTAAATGTGTGGTGGTTAGAGTTGGTTGGGGCATAAAAGTTATAAAACTTCTTTTTCTAACCGCCCTCTATGTGATCCGTTAGATTCTTATGTTTGGGTAAATCTCAGTCGTCTTTTTATCTCTAACCTCAAATGCCATTTTGATTTGTTATAAAGACTAGTGTATTTCCAGTGTCGTTGGCACGATAGAAGGTGAGTCTTGGCAATAGGTTAAACTAAATTAAAATTTTAAACAATTAGAATAAATCACATTTTAAAACAGCCGCAATTAATCATTCCTAACCTTTGATTTGAGTTCATGGTCTTTAATTGAATGTGTTTTAATATTGAAAATACTTACGACGTGAAGTGCATTAGATTACAGTTATTTTTTTGGAAAAATGAACTGGACACCCTCACCATCATATTGCCTTCAATCAGTTTCATAAAAAAAAAAATCATATTTTAGAATATAAACTATTTTTTAGGTGCAAGTCTATTTTACAGTAAAAATACTAATTTTTTTAGAGTCAAACTCGGTTAAAATTAGAATCGGTTGAATATTCGGTGTCTTTGTTTTAATGTTCATTAAAATGTCCGCCTGTTTATTTGAAAAACATTATAGTTAGACATGAAAATATTAAAAATACTTACATGTTTTAATAATAAAATACATATTTTGAAATTTTAAGTGTTTATATTGATCATTTGTTTTGTTGAAAATATTTTCAAAATTGCAATTCAATGGTACCAAACTTAGAAAAACTCGACAACTACATGGATAGTAAAACACATTGCTTTATTTTTCCGCTACATGTACATTCCACCAACTTTTTTCATAATTTTTTATTTTCTTTGTCCTTCTACATGTTTTATATTTACAAACATGTCATCATAGGAATTGAATCCCGACCTTCAACACATTTTCCAACATTCAGTTCTAGCCATCTTTTATTTTCAATCCTTAGTTTGTCCCAGTCATCAATAAATAGTAAAATACGACTCTGAATTACAATACAGACTAATATAATACCAGTGTCGCTGGCACTCCCGCAAAGTACATAACTTTTTTTTTGCTAAATATCTTGTCATGAACACCCCGCCAACATCCCCGTTTTTGCCCTCAATCAGTTTTGAAGTGTAAACATATTCTAAGGTAAACAAATATACTATAAACTTTAGGCTTAAACAAACTCAATTTTGAATCAGTTGGAAAATACATTTCAAACGTCGAGAGTGAATTCTTTCCCAAACATTGAATCCGCAAACATGAAATTTAGGGTTTTTGTTTAAACATGCATTAAGATGTCTGTCTCAAAATTTTCCTCATATGATATTGAAAAATAATAACGACGTGAAATACATTAGAAGATTTTTAATAATAAAGTATATATATTTAAAATTTTAGCGCTTGTATTGATAATTAATTTTGTTAGTGATGCAATCGATTTTTGTTCCCTGCTTAGAACCTGTTCTTGCTTACCTGCACAAGTAACGCACGTGAGCCACAGACCACCGTGGGGTGGCCGATGACACTCCGATACTAAAGTCAGACAGGGATTTGAGGAAGGTGTAATGCTGTAACAAGGATTTTGTAGCGTACTTTAGCTTACCAACCTCATGTTTTATTTCTAGTGCAAGGAATTCAGGTTCAACCAGGCCATCGTAAGCGTAGTTTAGGAATGAGATCTTCATGGACATCCCTATCTAATTAAGAGTCATGCTGTAGGAATGAGATCTTCATGGACATTGGCTCCCGAGTGTTACAATAACTTTTGCGAGTATTACAAGAGTTTCGGGTTTAAACGCAATGGTAAATGAGAAAATATCACCATGTTCACCCCTAGCTCTAATGCAATATTTCACGTTGTCCCATCCTATTTATACAAATTAGACAAACAACCTTAGCTAGAGATCTTAAACACATATCTAAGAATAAATTAACAATCAATTTCTTCTGAAGTATAAATGGAAATTTAAAACACGCATCCCGAGGCAAATACATTTCCAAATTGAAAACAATAAGAGCTTATGGGTGCGAACGCATAGGCAACATTTAGATGATTTTGTGTATGTGTGTTTTTTTTTCATTTGATCTTTTATGGTGGGTTAATATGTAAAATAATGAGAAGTTAATTGGTGATAAGAATATAATGGCTATATAATATCGACCCGCCTAATACTGAGTGAAACACCTATGCATGGAAAATCCTATTCTACATGAGCCTTTGTGATATCGAGGGAGTTAGGTCCCTTTGAGAGTAGGATTGGTAACAGTGCGGATTTTGCCAAGTTCATCCGTGATCCGCTAAGGATGGCGGATCCCCGACCTATTCGTTTATCTCTTGCGACCTTCTAATAAATCGTGAATATATTAAGGGTTATTTAACTTTTTTGTCCATAGCATTATGATCAGTTTAGCTTTTAAATCCCAAACATTTTTAAGCTTTACTTTAAGCCTCGATTTCATAATTTTTTTTGAATTTCCACTTTGCCCTTCATCTTATTAATGCAAAATTTGAATTCCCTCCTCAAACTTATGAAAATTGAGATCTAAAATAAAACTTGGACACGTTTGAGATCTAAAACTTAAACTGATTGCAATATTATTGAAACACTAAATGTGATAACAACATTAGATGAATTAACTTACTAAATTGATTAAGACATACCTGTGATTAGGATTGAGATATAAGGGTATTTTTGAAAATCTCAAAATAATTGTTAAACGAACAAAAATGCAACTCATTAGCCCTTTGAAAATTTTAGGAAAATTCTAAATGTCGAGGGAAAGAGCGAGGAAACCAGCGAGGTAAACGAGGTGGCGGGGGGTGAACCGTTCACTCCCCTCGAGATGTTTTCCGCGCGCGCATCTCGAGGGGGGTGAACGGTTCACCCCCCGCCACCTCGTTTACCTCGCTGGTTTCCTCGCCCTTTCCCTCGACACATAGAATCGCTCAAAATTTTAAGTAGAGATCAGAGTTCCTATTTCTCCTGCAAATCCGTGATTAGGGTTGTCAATGGATTGGGTTTGGATCCTAGAGTTGCAAAAATTACTTAGAAAAGTTGGATATTAATCTGAAATCCGATTTGATCAAGCCTAATTTAAGCTTTTTTTTACCCAAATCTGATCCATTGATAACCCTAGGTATGATATTTTATAAGTTTGCTATTTCAATTATTTCAAATATATATTTTATTTCATTTTTTAATTAAACTTCCGGTATGGAGGGGCAACTATGAGATACCAGACGTTTATTACTTATAAAAAAATGATTTACAAACAAAATGGGAGTACATTATGACTTTACCCGTATTAAAAATCAAGCAAACCAATCTAGACAAATTGCTTAACCAAATGACTAACACCAACACCAAACAGTGTCCTACCACAGCAAACCACCGCCTGTTTCCAGCCCCAATCATTTAGGCGCACGAATATATGCAGTACGAACTTTATCCAAATGGACCAGATCATCAATCTTGTGAGGAAGGACATGAAAAACATGACTAACACCCTCCTCCCTCTATTCGCCAAAGCATCAGCTACTGCATTTGCTTCCCTGAAAATGTGTACACAACTAACTTGAATCAAGACAATCCTCTTTAACGGGGCCAAGAGGACCACAATATTTCTTAGGACATATCATGTCAAATCGCCGTAGTTGCAAATATGATTGTAAAATCCTTTTTTTTTCCCTCTTTTTTGCATCATCAATTCTTTTAAACAAAAATGATTCATTTGCATCATCCATTCTTTTAAACAAAAATGATTTATGGCTCAATTACCTATAGTCCCGTGTCTAGGAACCAAAAAATGACCTTAACTTTAAAAGTAAAATGGTTCTTCTGCAAGTTTACAATTTATGTATTCAGGTGCAAGTAGGAGACAATGACATGAGCAGAACAGCTAAGAACAATTTCGCAATTGAAAGATTTGGACTCATTATAAATATTTTATTTTTAAATTATGTCCAAATAGTAATTTAACCAAGGGCAAACCGTATAAGTTTAATATTTTTTTATTATTTTTGTTCAATATTGAGAAATATTGGTTCATGTTTCCAATTATGTATCAATAATACTGTAACTTCGATTTTTTTTATTATGACTTCGCAGCAAGTGAGCACTCCGGCTTATACATGGATGTATATTTTTGTCCTAATTATAGCAATGGTTACCTCGTATTTAGTCCGCCTTCTTTACAAACCCTCTAAGAAATACAATATCCACAACAATCTTACCATCCAAAATGTCAAACAAAATGCTGAATTTCGCATGCTAGTTTACATTTACAATGAAGACAATGTACCCACAATCGTGAATCTCTTTGAGGCATCAAACCCAAATAGGATCCCATTTCTATTTATCTTCTCCATATTATTGTACTCCAAGGTCGTTCATCACCACTTTTAATTGCTCACCACTCCGTCTGACCATATAATTAATTTCTTCAAAATCTATGAGAAACAAAACCGCGAGATTATCTCTATACACCCTTTCACAACCATCACTCATTTTGTGTCAGCCAACGCTGATATATGCACAATGGCACTTGATAACAAAACTTCGTTGATAATCATTCCTTTCCACAAATAGTCGAGCATTGATGGGGTAAAGGAATCTTCCAAGCATAGGAATGTTAACCAAAATGTCATTGATAAGGCACCATGCTCAGTAGGTATTCTTATTGATCGTGGGATATTGAACAAGGTTAAAGTTGTTCGTTCTTGTTGGTCAACTTATAATATTGGTGTGATCTTCTTAGGCGGTGGTGACGATCGTGAGGCATTATGTTATGCAATGCGAATGGCTGAACATCCAAACTTTCATTTAGCAGATGTTTATTCATTCATTTATCTTTAAAATGGAATTCATCCTCACTTTACAGGTGTGATCAAAAGTTTAAGTACATTAATGTCCAACATGTTGCACATGTTTATTCATTCAAAGATTTTGATGGAAGAGTCAATTTATATTATTGTGGTTTGAAACAAAGCTCAAATTCAGATGTGATATCTGAAATTGTTGTGTGATAGTTATCTTCAATGTTTCAGTTATTGAACAAATTGTTCCAGGTTTTTATGGGAAGACCCACCTTTATCAGTACTTGTTCTAATGATTTCTCTAAGCTTTAGAGAGTTTTCTCAATTCTTTCATCTCCTAGAAGTTTATCAACCTTCGTTCTTATCTTATCTCTTTGTGACAATTCCCTCGGGGTTTACACCCAAAACCAACTTTCTAGATATCAATGATGTAAATCCCATTAGAGAACTGATCGGAGAAACAGGGCCATGAGCCCATGATATAAACGAAACACCCATGCTCACTCCATCCATCAGTGAGTTCAGCCCCAATGAGATATAAACATGTAACAAAAGGATGAGCCAACACTCTATTTTGGAGTGCCAAACTTAGTGAACTTACCATCTTTCCAATATGAGAAATATTTTAAAAAAAATATGTTAAAGTATTTAATTATTATATTATTAACTATAACTCATCACTCCGTCCCCCTTCAACAAATATCCTGGCTCCATTATTGGGAGTACACCAAGAAAATTACTCATCACTCTTTGATGGAGTCATAAAATGGAATACGTATCCAGAAATTGGATTCTTTGGAGATATGTTTGCTTCATCAGATTTCAAGGGAACTTATCCAATATTGCTTATGCGCGCGGTAACATTAATCTAGAAAGCGATAATGGTCTTGGATTGAGATTACCATTCAAATTCGGATGAACTTTTTTCGAAAGTTGAGATAGTCGATCTGAAAAAAAAAAAAACAAATAAGTCGGCCTGTGCTTGAAAAAAAAATCTATGTAGTACCAAAAACTTTATGAATATGTCGATCGTTTTATGTATTTTTTCAAGAGTATTTTTTAGGACTATTTAACATTTGCTCCGGAGTACTATAATTATTTTTGCTTTTTAACCCAAAACTCTTGTCCAACCTTATTTTTAGACCCTAGTTTCTATGGTTGCCAGATGGAATTACTTTTCTATTTCCCATATAGAAATATATCTCTGATTTTCTTCTTTAGTGGTTTTTTTATTTTTTGAAAAGAAAAGATCTTCTTCTGTAGTGTTGATTCATATTGTTTATTTTTTCCTATATATGCTAGGAAATTATGAAATCATATCTACAAAGTTTATGTAGAATCTTTTTATTAGTAAAAAAATCTACTATAGTGATAAAAGTTCTAATTAGTTATGATGCGTTCAAAATTTGGTCTCCCGTAAACCTAACCTGCAAAAAACAAATGTTAGATTGCCAAAGACCACTTATTTGGTGGCTGAAGGCACTCCGATGCTTAAGTCAATAACTCTATTGGAAAATGAGATAAATCTAGACACAATTTAATTAAAATTGCATACGTTTGTTGAATGTTCTCTTTCCCTTATATAATGGTCATTATTAATTCTCTGCGCGACTTAAGCATGTGAGGTTCCTTGAGGGGAGACGTTCTTTGTAACAGTCTCCTCTTTTATGAAGATGCGTCATTGGGGGAGTAGCTCCCTCCACGACTCTATTTCTCTGTAACGTTTCTCCTCTTTAAAAGAAAACTTTGTTGGGCCTGAATTTGGGCATCTGGTTATGATATGTTCTGATGGGCCCTATTTGGGCTTTTATAATTAGATCCGCCCTCTTTGGGCCTCATGAGTTGCTCCAGTCTTGGAATATTTAATACTTGTGATGGGTGATCTCTGCCATGCATATGGGATTTATGATAGTATTTTTTGATGTATTATCAGTTACTCTCCCCTTAGTTAGTGGGTATGCTGACGTGGCCACTAACTCGACGACGGTTGGACTTTCGATTTCATCATTGCACTACATTTAATGCTGTTAGCAACTTTTGATGAGGTTGGTATTCTGATATCTCGTTCATACGTTCGTTTTCGCTCGCATTTTATAATTTCATGCAGCTATCATATCTTGCACATTGTCCTATGAGCAGTATCTTCATTGATTGGCTCTATAAAAGGGGACGTGATAGCTTTGGTTTTTTTGAAGCTATCTTTGAAAATAGACTTTATTTATTCTCTATCTTCTTTGCTATTTTCGTTCCTTCATTCATTTTCAATGTCTACCAGCAATATACTAGATGGTGAGGCACTTAGCGTATATGAAGCGTTCTCCTAATCCAAGAAGGCTTCGCAAGCTACGTTGGAGAGTGTCCGTTCCGAGTACTCTCTGCCATCCGACCCCGAGATAGTTCTTCTTAGGCATAACGACAATCCTTGTCATCCAAGGACTGGTTATATCATACTTTATCCCGTGCTTTTTGAGTCTGGTCTTCAATTTCCACTCTCCAGAGATATTTTGGTACTATTTAGATTTTCTAGCCATTCCTCCTACCCAAATAGTTCTCAAAGGTTGGAGGGTGATGGTTTCTACTTATGCAAGAGCCATTCTCACTGGCATTTCCTTGACTGTTAGGGTTTTGCATTCGATGGTTGGACTTGTGGTGACCAAGAATATTTGTTTTCTCCACTCTCCTATCTATTTTGGGAAACTTAACGATGACTATAAGGACTAGTCGAGGTCTTGGCTTTATGCTTCCATGAAATCTGGCCATTTCAATTTACAAGGTCGATAGATAATTCGGTCGTTCCAAGTCCCCAACAAATGGAAGGATCTGCAATTGTCCGTGGAAGAACATATGATTAGTGACCTTTTTTAAAGCTTCATGTGGTTGTTGTGGAGTCATTCCTTATTGAGGATGTTGTGGCGCATAGTGGCTTGTATACTATGAACAAGGCGAAATGGTCTTTGCTTACTGAATCTCGAGCTGATGAAATTGTTGTTCGTGTTGTTCCCGTTGGTGTTAGTGATGCTAGCATTGATGGGAAAATGAGCTCTGACATGGTTGTTACATATCTCGATGCTCCTGTTAGCATTAGTGTTGCTGGCCCGACCACTAGAAAGAGGAAGCTTCTGGTCTTCAAACTTGATCAGTTAATTGATCTGCATCTAAAGTGTAAACTTTTCCATGTCTCCCATTGTGAGTTGTTGTAATGGCTCTTCTAGTTCCGTTCGATGATGTTGACGCTCCTATTTTGATATAGATTAGCTCGAGTGGGCGGTACCACTAGTCATTTTTTTGATCGGCCAGTTTGTTCATTTTCTCTAGTGTAAGGCGTATATTAGTTTTCTAGGTTGTTCTTTTGATCCTGCAGCGACGTGTACCTTCTATTTCCCTTTGGACTGCTTGTCTAGTAGCTCGACGAATTCCTTAAGTCGCCTATTTGAATCCAGTGCTCAAGATTCACTTGCTGAAGTTCTGCAGGAACTTTGTTATTTCCTCGGACGTGTGGTTGGCAGAGTTTTGTTGTGGTGGTTCTTGGACATGGTCGGCGGATTGAACACGTTCTTGGGTGAGTTTGTCCACCACTTTGATCATAAGATCCATCTGGGTCATGAATTGATCCACGCGGGGATCCGTGGCGATGCCGCCAAATGTTTGAGATGGTTGGGCTACCACTTCATGTTGTAACTCTCTGTTACCAGGCATGGTTTGCTCGGTTATTGTTGGGTTTGTAGTATGCGCTAACGGTAACTCAACTTTTCCCGTTGAATGGTTGTCTTGATTGTTGCTAGGTTGAGGATCTGTAGAATGTTCCATCTGTTCTACGAACTTTTTAATCGCGGATTAAAATTGAGGAAGTTTCCTACTACAAACTCCCAACGTTCCCCACGGACGGCGCCAAACTGATGCGTCCAAAATCTGGTCTCCTGTAAACCTGACTTGCAAAACAAATGTTAGATTGCCAAATATCACCTGTTTGGTAGGTCGAAAGCACTCCAATGCTTAAGTCAATAACTCTGTTGGAGATGAAGATAAATTTGGACAGAACTCAGTTAAAATTGCATACCTTTGTCGAATGGTCATTTTACCTTATATAATTATCGTTATTGATTCTCTGCGCGACTTAAGCATGTGAGGCTCCTCGAGGGGAGACGTTCTTTGTAATAGTCTTCTCCTTTATGAAGATGTGTCATTGGGGGAGTAACTCCTTTTACGACTCTTTTTCTCTTTAATGTTCCTCCTCTTTAAGGGAGAACTTTGTTGGATTTGGATTTGGGCATTTGATTATAATTTGTTCTGATGAGCTATGTTTAGGCTTTTATATCTGAATCCGCTCTCTTTAAGCTTTGTGAGTTGGTCCGGTCTTGAAATACTTAATTCTCATGATAAGCGATCTCTACCACGCATATGATTGTGATGATAGTTTATATATATATATATTTTTTTATATCATCAAGTTCTATATGCAATCACGTTCAAATTGGATCTAATTAGATAATGTGTTATAAAACTTTACTAAACCTATTCTGCAGTTCACCCAAATAAATAAATAAACCTATACTATGTGCTAAATTTATATGTGAACACAATTTTTAATTTTCATAATAAATCAAAAATATTTTTTAATAGATAAGTTATATTTGCGAACTAATATCTACATCTTAAATCAAAGCACCTTGCAGGCCAAAATAACTCACTCTCACTGTAATATTAATTTATATATTTTTTGGTTTTTGCAGTAATTTACACAATAGAACAACAAAAACGAGAACTGCCATATGTGCATATAATATTGTTCCTACACCCCGACGATAAGCCAAAAACCCCATCAGACATTAACAAAATTACATCGGCTGAGTTACCAGGTCAGGATAAAGACCCGTTAGCATTTGATTAGGTATCGAAACGACAATCGATGAAAGTGGGTTTCCTTACTGCAGAAGAAGAAATTATTCAAAACAGCAATGAAAAATGGATTGGTGGTTGACGACGGATGGGTTGTTCCTCACGATGTAGGATAGTCCAAAAGTATTGATTTGTGCTTAGAAGGGTGGTTCTCACGTGATCAGACAACTCTATTCTTCTCTTCCTGAGTTTGGAGAAGCTGAAGAGTGGTAGAATTTGTCCGATCACACGTGAAACACCTTCTCAGGCACAAATCAATGCTTTAAGATCAAACTCTCTGGATTTTTTCAAAATAACATTATAGTAGATCAAAAGATACGGAGATTGTAATATTTATTTTTTCTCAAGGAAAATTCCCATGAGATAAAGTTAAATATTTCGGATTTTCAATGATATTTCAATAACTAAAAAATAGAAAATAATTCATGAAATTTCGACATATTTTAAAAAGATCACATTCCTTGATCATGAACATCTTTTTCTGCACTTTGAAACACATTCTCCTTTGGTTCCGCAAGGCATAGCACATGAAGCAAAACACTTATTATCCAAAGCATCCTCTGTCTGGGGTTTTGGATTAGCATGAAGTACATTTATAGCTGTTGCGAATAAGACAATACATACCAAGAAAATGACATTACTGGTTTTTGCCATTTTATTTCTTCTTTTAATTTCTCCTTCCCATTGTCGTGATTTAAGATGGAAAATTGCAATAAAATGCGGGAAAAAAAGAGGCTGAAATAGAGTTTTGGCAAAACTAAAGATTTAAATAGACATGTGGCAAAACGAAAAACAAACTTTATTCAAAACACAAGATACGAATTAGCTTCACGAACCAACATGGTGTGGAGGACTATCCTCATAGTGCACTTCGTGACCAACCTTGGTTGGCAATATCATGACAAGCATGTTAACAAAAATCCGAGCACAAAACATAACTTGTTGAATTAAAAAAGACACTTTTTTTTCCTTAAAAATATAGGTCTTGAGGTCCAAGTTGTAATTTTCTTATAATTATGGGTAATTTATAATTAATAAACTTTGGTTGGGACAATATGTTTCGACTTCATGTAGCAGTGAGGGACAAATCATTGTCCATACAGAGTATATTTCTTATGAGCCGTTCTAACTGTCGAGGGAGTGGGTGAGGAAAACAGCGAGGGAGCTGTTCATTCCCTTAGGATGTGTGCCATCATTTTTCATGTGCACATCCTGAGAAGAATGGACAGCTCCCTCCCTTGCTGTTTTCCTCGCCCACTCCGTCGATATTTAGAATTTTCGATTTCTTATAGTAGTTAGATTTTTATGTTAAAAAATGTATTTTTCAAGTCTATATTTGATATTAGCATGTGAAACATTAGCGTTTCTTTGCCTTATCCAAATGCCAATGGAGAGTAAGAAACTATATTTGAGTGGAAGGGTTGTGATTTCATTTTTCGAGTTAATTTTGGTTCATCGATTGTAGCTCAGTTGGTCGGACATTCACTCTTTTTATGAAAGGTTGCGAGTTCGAGACTCACCAATTAGAATTTTGTGAGTTTTTGCCCGATTATGAGGAGCACATTTGCTCCGTCGTTGATAGGCCTTCGGGTATTGAATGCAACTGGTTAGATAGACTAGACCGAAGCGAGGGGAAAATGAGTCTTCATGCAAGGTGGAGGCGATGGACCAGAACGAAATCAAGTATCTATGTGAGATGGATGCGATGAGGATATTAAGTGGCAATAATTCGGGCTTGGTTTGGTTAACCTTATAGGGTCAGTCATGTAGCCTTCGGGCATGAATTAAAAAAAAATAAAAATAAAAATGGTCAACGACCCAATTAAAAAAAAAGATTTTAAAAAATATTTCGTGAAATGTATTGTTTATATAGAAAAATGTAAAATTAACGATTTGTAATTTCGAATTTAACCATATAAGTTATGCATTTTAAACTCTTAAAACTATATAAAAAATCTCGCACAACTTATAGTGTTATAAAAACTACAAATTAAATAAGAATTATTGACATAACAAGGTTTTGATCCAAAATAATATTATAAGAGGTTAAAATGTGCCGAGATTGAAATATTTATTTTTCCCTCGGGAAAATTCCCCTAAGACAAGGTTAAATATTTCGGATTTCAATGATATTTCAGTAAATAAAAAATATGAAATATTTTATGAAATTTCAAAATATTTCGAGAAATCACAATCCTTAATCAGTGGTACATTTCTGTTGCAGTTTGCATTACATTCTTAGTTGGTTCTCCAAGTTTTCATACATGGAACATAACACTTATTATTCAAGGCATCCACTGCTTGGGGCTGTTGATGTTTGTTTTTTTTTTTTTTGTCAAATACAAAGATGTTTATTAAAGAAAGAAAATGAAATGAATTACAAAGGGAAACATTCCTATATCAAGAAATGTCAAGATACTATGAAGGTGTCAAAAATCAAATCCTTAAACAAAATACAAGCCGAACCCATCATTCACAACAATTCCTTAATCTCGATACATAACAGAAAAATGGTAATGCATAATAGGAAAATGGCAATGCATTTATTTCTTATTTTAATTTCTCCTTCACATTGTCGGGATTTAAGATGGAAAACTGCAATAAACTGCGGAAAAGAAAAGAAAAGACTATCTGCAAAATATAGATAAAAATTATCTTGTGGTCAATTTTCTTAATGCACTTCGTGACCAACCTTAATACTTGGTTGGGGTATCAGGACATGCACGCACGTTAACACAAATTCGGGCCAAAATGTCACTTATGGATTTTGGCAAGACATTTTTTTTTTTCTAAAAATATAGGTCTTGACATCCAATTAGTAATTTTCATTTAATTTTGGGTAACTTATAATTAATATATTCGACTTCAGGGCCAAATTATTGTCCGTATAGTTGTTATTTATGTTAAAAAAATGTATTTTCCAAGTTTATATTTGATTTTAGCACGCGAAACATTAGCATTTCTCTATCTTATCCAAATGCCAAATAAGATTAAGAAAATATAGATGAATGCAAGGATTGTGATTTTATTTCTCGATTAATTAATTTCGGTCTTACTTTCCAAAAAAAAGAAAAAAATTTCGGTCTCCCAATTTTTAGAAAAATTCATGCATATTTGATTTTGTATAAAAAAAACATTAAAAAAATTATTATAATTTCGAATTTAATACAAGTTATGCATTTTAAACTCTTAAATATTATATAAAAAGTATCGTATAACAAACTCATAGTGTTATACAAACTACATATATCATAAAATCACTCAAATAACAAACTTTTGATATCAAAATAACATTGCAGTAGATTAAAAGATATGGAGATTGTAATATTTAATTTCCCCTAAGATAAAGTTAAATATTTCGGATTTCGAATCAGATTTCGATAATTACAAAATAAGAAATATTTCATGAAATTTTGACATAGTTTTGATCACATTCCTTGATCAGATGGTACATTTTTTTTTTCTGCACTTTGAAATACACTCCCCGCTGGTTCCGCAAGACATAGCACATGAAGTGTAACAGTTGTTAATCAAAGCATCCTCTGCTTGGGGTTGTGAATTAGCAGGTAGCACATTTATAGCTGTTGTGAATAAGAAAATACATACCACGAAAATGACAGTAATATTAATGCCATTTTTATTTCTTCTTTTAATTTCTCCATCACATTGTCAAGATTTAAGATGGTAAACTGCAATAAAATGCGGGAAAAGGCGAAATAGAGTTTTGGCAAACTGAAGATTTAGATAGACATATGGAAAAACAAAGAACAAACTATATCCAAAATATAAGATGACAATTGGCTTCACCAACCAGCATGGGATATCAGGACACTCATGTTAACACAAATTCGAGCCCAAAATGTTACTTGTGGATTTGGAATGACATTTTTTTCAAACAATATAGAGACAATATGTTTCGACTTCAGGTAGTAATGAGGGACAAATCATTGTCCTCATGGAGCATATTCCTTATAGTTGTCAGATTTTTATGTAAAAAAAAAATGTATTTTCCAAGTCTACATTTGATTTTGCATACGAAACATTAGCATTTCTCTATCTTATCCAAATGCTAAAGAAGACTAAGAAACTATAGCTGAGTGCAAGGATTGTGATATAATTTTTCGAGTTAATTTCTGTATCCTTTTTTAAGAAATATTTTGCGAATTTTTCTCTCGTTCTGTAATCAAATGCTTGGTTGGATGCAAGATTTATTCCACGAGGAGCAGTATACGTAGATGATATCATGAAGACCTTTCTTTTCGTATCGCTTGGGATGATTAACACCACTTCACCAACTGGCGTTAACTATGAAACATATCGGAATATAAGTCGTGCATAAAAACTCCCCTGCTTGAACAACACTCCAAAAGAGAATAAATCACCCACAAATTTTGGAATATAAGTCGTGTAGGGAAACTCTTCTACATGGACAATTCTTAACGGAGAAATGATCTCCAACAAACTATTTTTTCGTAAACTACGTCATCAAAGGCTCAGCCGAACAAAGACTCTTGCATTATAAATAGGACACATGATTGATGAATAAAGGTATGCTACATAAACCCTGTTTACAAGGTCAATGAGAATTCCCTAGACATATCAAGGTCAATGAGAATAAAATTCAACACCCTCACTTGGGAATAATACGCTTTGAGGCATTCCATTTGACTTGGACCATTATTCCCCATCCTTCAAGTAAAGTTATTGGCAGCAAGTAGTTATGTTATCTATCTTACAATTCAAAGTGCTTTTTCATTGTTCATGAACAATAATTTGAGTCTGTTTGTCCTACGTGGCAACAATTATGTTTATGGCAAACTTAAAACAAATCCTCTCCCCGCGTACAAACTTAAAACTCAAAAAACCAAAAAACTCTCCATTTCAAACTCATACTTTCCCTCCCACTCTCCACCTCTCGACTTCTCTGCTTCTCCATTTTGTAGACCTCTACATCTCAACACTTCTCCACCTCTCTGCTTCTCCATTTTCTCCTCTGCCGCGTGAAGGAGTCCATCTTCTCCTCTGCTGCGTGAAGGAGTCAACCTCTTTGCGTGAAGGAGTCCACCTCTCTGCGTGAAGGAGTCAACCTCTCTGCTTCACCATCTTCTCCTCTGCATGATTTGCTGCGTCAAGTAGTACCTCTCTGCGTGATTTGCTGCTTGAAGGAGTCCACCTCTCTGCGTGATTTGCTGCGTGAAAGGAGTCCATCTTGCTCTCTGTGTTTTTGATGGGGTAATCAACTCCATTTCTTTTTCTATTTAAAAGCTTTCTGTGAACAAACACTGATAAATTCTAATAAAGCACAATATATGTTTGATGAAATTCCTCTTTGAAGTTGAGTGGGGTTGTCTGTGAATATATCTGTGTCCATTCAAATGCATTAGCTCCATTCAACAATATATCTGCGTGTTTGATGAATTATATTTGCGTGTTTGATGAATTTATATCTGCGTGTTTGATGAAATATGCGTTTTGAAATATATCCCCGTCAGTCCCCCAATTCCATTTACTCCAGCACCTATGCACTGAATTGATCCTAAAGGTAAGAACTTTCTTTTCTTTATGGCTGTCTACTTTCCTGAAAATTACAATATATGAATTGAAATATATGAACTCTGTGAGTTGAAATTCCTGAAAATGAAGTTTTGGGGTTAGTAGTTTCCCTCTTAGCTTTGTTTGAGACTCACTGATTTTTATTAATTTTTTTTTTCAATTTTTAAGTAGTCGTTCAATCTTCTCTGTTAGTGTGTTGAAATGAAATTCAATTCAATAGGTGAAAATTTTTGCAAGAAATTCAACGTCCTGATTGTTTTTATTTGCATGTTGTGTAAAGGGTTCGGTGTTGTTTAAAGCTGTGATCTTTTTTGGTTTGAGCTGGGTTTTTATGTTTTTGTTACAAGATTCAATTCAGAAGCTTATTTTCTCCATTGAACACATTTTAATGGGATGTTCAGCTATTTGATGAAATGGCGGATGTACCATTGTTCTCTAAATACCTTTAGACTTATATTACCCATTACAATAAAGTTTCTCTAATAATGTTCACCACCTTTCAGCATATAACATCATCCAAGAAGAGCAGGAAAGATTGAAAATTGAGTCCCTTAAATCCAGCATATGTATTTTTAAGAGAAAGCATGATAGTGAAATATTGCCTAACTCCAACAAAAAACACTCAAAACTTTATATTGGAGTTAGGAGGCGCAAGATATCGATTTCCCTGGCTGTTGATCGTCGGGTGAGAACTGCCACCCACTGCGTACTCTCCCCATTGCGTATAGTGATTAACCAAACCTACACCTTGGCATTCTCTCTTTCAATCCCTCCCCAAAGTTATTAAAAGCTACCGCCACCTGCATGTTAGTGAACTACATTAATGTTTGTTTGTGTTATGATAAACTGTGTTAATCTACTCTAAAATCTTAAAGCTTAAGTTACATTGTTAGTTTCTGTAAACCTTTGTGTTATGATAACATTACATGCATTCCTTTGTCTCCATCAAAGTCATCACTGTGCCCCACAACATGACCTTATCATGGCGCGTAAATAAACTATTTGATATCGTTACCACTGTAAACCCCTCCATTACATCTATCAAACCATCTGTAAACTCGGCCAACGAACAATGGTACACCCATATCTTACTTGAGTGTCTGATAGTTATTCCATCACCATCTGATTGCTTAGGTCCCTTTGATGGTACACAATCACTCATATCTATGCACATTGTGTACTATAACATTAGTCACAGATTCGATGGATAGACAACCCGAAATGGAATAATTAGTCAATGGAAGGTAAAAGACTTTGTTGGTGCTGATTCTTCAAATATTCTTCAAACTTTTATCAGATAAACAGTACTTACGGACGTTTACTATGTTGTAGTTGACAACTTCTATGAAGTATTTTCAACACTATAGTGCAGCATTCACGATTGTCTATATACTGAAAGTTTCAGTATTTTCATCCAAGTTGGATTGAGATCACCTTTTCCTCCTAACACATCCATGAACTTCTTCCTATCTGGAGCAAGTTTCATATCGACTTGTAATTTCAGTATTTATTCAGCAAAAATAATCTGTCAAAGGGACGAATATAATACAGCATTCGCGATTATATTATCTTAATAGTACTGTCATTATCCTTATCCTTTTAAGGATATAATCTTAATAGTACTGTCATTATCCTTATCCCTGAAGAGGTCACTGACCTAAAACCTATTAGTTTGGTGGCAAGTGCGTGCAAAATATAGCAAAAAATCTAGCTTATTAGGCTTAAAAGAGTGATTTCTAACTTGACTGAGCCAGAACAGGTGTCTTATCATAGATACTACAAAGCAAGTGAATATACTGCAAAGCTCCACTGCATAAACTTTCCATAGATGTGCCATGTTTTTTTGCCATGATTAATTTTCATTATGTTCATTTCATATTGCTTTATTACTTTGAAACTGATCATGCATATTGCAGGTTCTCTTCCAAATTGATTCTCCAGCAACTTTACTCGCACGTGTGATTGGTATCATAGGTCATGTTGACCAAGACATGCTCGATAAGGGAAGGGATAAATACAAATATTTCACTAAATCAGGTCCTGTTGAATGAAATCAGGTACTGTTTCTCAGAAAGTTGGTTAATTTTACTATATTTTGTTACATTGTTTCCCTTTCATAAAGGTTGGTAGCAATTAGCATGTTGGACTTTTCCTGTATATGTATATGTATGTGTATGTGTATGTGTATGTGTATGTAGTAGATGAGAATAAATATAATATGGAATGAGCCTTAGAGCAACTCTACGGTATATGTATAAATGTAAGCTTTCTTAAACTTTACCCATTCTTGTGATCATAACAATAGAATTAGGCCCATTCCTGTGATCATAATATCAGGTTATTCATTATGGTTTGTAACTTAGTACATCCAAATGAAACAAACAGCTTCTAAATACTATAATGAAAAGTTCCCCAACTTATTTTTAGTTTTTAGGCAGGCGAGAAAATGGCCAGATGCTGTAGCAACAGGGAACACCAATTTAATCTTCCTTATGCCAATTTTTTTGGTGATATAATGATTTAGTTTTTGCATGTCTCTTCGACTAAGTTTGCAAGCATCAGAACACTTCAATGGAAGGTAAAAGACTTTTAAGATCACTGTCCCTTCCATGAAGTTGCTAAATATTTTTAGTACTATATAAGTTCGTTGAAAAAAGGACCACTAAGCCTACCTGCCTGTTCAAGCATGCTGCCTACAAGCAAGCAAACTGTCTGTCTGCAAGCATCGGAACACTTCAATGGAAG
Source organism: Berberis thunbergii (assembly GCA_003290165.1). NCBI lineage: Eukaryota > Viridiplantae > Streptophyta > Magnoliopsida > Ranunculales > Berberidaceae > Berberis > Berberis thunbergii. Next base: position 54,257 of record QNQO01005987.1, read on the forward strand.
GTAACAAACTTTTAAATTCACTGTCCCTTCCATCAAGTTGCTAAATTTTTTTAGTACTATATAAGTTCGTTCAAAAATGACCACTAAGCCTACCTGCCTGTTAAAACATGTTGCCTGCAAGCGAGCAAGCTTCCTGCCTGCAAGCATCAGAACACTTCAATGGAAGGTAAAAGACTTTTAAGTTCATTGTCCCTTCAATGAAGTTGCTAAAACTTTTTAGTACTATATAAGTTGGTTAAAAAAATGACCACTAAGCCTACCTGCCTGTTCAAGCATGCTGTCTGCAAGCAAGCAAGCTGCATGCTTGTCTGCCTTCAAGCATCAGAACACTTGAATGGAAGGTAAAAGACTTTTAAGTTCACTGTCGCTTCAATGAAGTTGATAAATCTTTTTAGTACTATATAAGTTCGTTAAAAAAATGACCACTAAGCCTACCTGCCTATGCAAGCATACTGCCTGCAAGCAAGCATGTTGCCTGCCTGCCAGCAAGCATCAAAACACTTCAATGGAAGGTAACAAAATTTTAAATTCACTGTCCCTTCCATTGAAGTGGCTAAATTTTTTTAGTACTATATAAGTTCGTTAAAAAATTTACCACTAAGCCTACCTGCATGTTCAAGCATGCTGTCTGCAAGCGAGCAAACTGCCTGCCTGCCTGCAAGCATCAGAACACTTCAATTGAAGGTAACAGAATTTTAAATTCACTGTCCCTTCCATTCAAATGGCTAAATTTTTTTAGTACTATATAAGTTCGTTAAAAATTTACCACTAAGCCTACCTGCCTGTTCAAGCATGCTGCCTGCAAGCATCATAATACTTCAATGGAAGGTAACAGAATTTTAAATTCACTGTCCCTTCCATTCAAGTGGCTAAATTTTTTTAGTACTATATAAGCTCGTTAAAAAAATTACCACTAAGCCTACCTGCCTATTCAAGCATGCTGCCTGCAAGCGAGCAAGCTGCCTGCCTGCCTACAAGCAAGCAAGATGCCTGTCTACCTGCCTGCAAGCATCAGAACACTTCAATGGAAGGTAACAGACTTTTTCAATTCACCGTCCCTTCCATGAAGTTGATAAATTTTTTTAGTACTATATAAGTTCGTTTAAAAAATGACCACTAAGCCTACCTGCCTGTTCAAGCATGATGCCTGCAAGCAAGCTTCCTGTCTGCCTGCCTGCAAGCAAGCAAGCTGCCTGCCTGCAAGCATCAGAACACTTGAATGGCAGGTAAAAGACTTTTAAGTTTACTGTCCCTTCAATGATGTTGCTAAATCTTTTTAGTAGTATATAAGTTCGTTAAAAAAAGGAACACTAAGCCTACCTGCCTGTTCAAGCATGCAGCCTGCAAGCGAGCAAACTTCCTACCTGCAAGCGAGCAAGCTGCCTGCCTGCAAGCAAGCAAGCTGCCTGCAAGCAAGCAAGCTGCCTGCCTGCAAGCATTAGAACAATTCAATGGAAGGTAACAGACTTTTAAATTCACTGTCCCTTCCATTGAAGTTGATAATTTTTTTTAGTACTATATAAGTTCGTTTAAAAAATGACCACTAAGCCTACCTGCCTGTTCAAGCATGCTGCCTGAAAGCAAGCTTCCTGCCTGCCTGCCTGCAAGCATCAGAACACTTGAATGGCAGTAAAAGACTTTTAAGTTCACTGTCCCTTCAATGATGTTGCTAAATCTTTTAGTTAGCACTATATAAGTTTGTTAAAAAAAGGACCACTAAGCCTACCTGCCTGTTCAAGCATGCTGCCTGCCTGCAAGCATCAGAACACTTGAATGGAAGGTAAAACACTTTTAAGTTCACTCTCCCTTCCATGAAGTTGCTAAATCTTTTTAGTACTATATAAGTTCGTTAAAAAAAGGACCACTAAGCCCTACCTGCCAGTTCAAGCATCCTGCCTGCAAGCAAGCAAACTGTCTGCCTGGCTGCAAGCATCAAAACACTGAATGGAAGGTAAAACACTTTTAAGTTCACTGTCCCTTCCATGAAGTTGCTAATCTTTTTAGTACTATATAAGTTTGTTAAAAAAAGGACCACTAAGCCTACCTGCCTTTTCAAGCATGCTGGCCTGCAAGTAAGCAAACTGTCTGCCTGCCTGCCTCCCTGCATCAGAACACTTCAATGGAAGGTAACAGACTTTTAAATTCACTGTCCCCTTCCATGAAGTTGCTAAAAAATTTTAGTACTATATAAGTTCGTTAAAAAATTACCACTATGCCTACCTGCCTGTTCAAGCATGCTGCCTGCAAGCGAGCAATCTTCTTGCCTGCCTGCCTGCAATCAAGCATGCTGCCTGTCTGCCTGCCTGCAAGCATCAGAACACTTCAATGGAAGGTAACAGACTTTTAAATTCACTGTCCCTTTCATGAAGTTGCTAAATTTTTTAGTACTATATAAGTTTCGTTAAAAAATTGACCACTAAGCCTACCTGACTGTTCAAGCATGCTGCCTGCAAGCGAGCAATCTTCTTGCCTGCCTGCCTGCAAGCATGCTGCCTGCAACCAAGCAAGATGTCTGCCTGCCTGCAAGCATCAGAACGGTTCAATGGAAGGTAAAAGACTTTTAAGTTCGTTTGGAGGAGTTTTTGTTTCTTCTTCCCGCGTAACTCGGAACAAAGAGAGTGGCAGGTTTGTTGGTGCTTGGACCAATGTCATACGGCGTACATCACCACGGGGAATTGTAGAGCATACATGAGCTGGTTGAGTCTTCGCGGCCAACGCGGGCATGGATCAGCTGCGCGAAAACTGATTCTTCAAATATTCATCAAATAGTAGTTTCACGTGGCCCTTAATTTGAAACAACGTTTGGAAGAGTTGGTTTCTTCCTTCCCACGGTAACATCAGAACAAGGAAACTTTTCAACTTTTAGTTCAATGATTTCCCTCAAATGCACACTCTCTTCATCGGATGGCACCTTCAATCCAGCACATGGCACAAAAGTAGCAAAATTGACTTTTAGTGGTTTGTTTCATTACAGGAAAGGATTGTGATATTCAACCACCCATGAAATTCCGATGTGTGCACCTGGATTATCAGACTGTTGAGTTTAAGAAGTAGAAACGATAATGTAAAAATGAATGGGACCAGGTCCTGATGAATATATTGAATGTTTCAATGGGGTCACTATTTTGAGGCAGTTTTCTGGATCAAGGGGAATTGTTCATGACTTTAAGTTTGATCTTGAATAATCAATCAACAAAGGTATGCATTGTTGGAATATGCCATCTATCTTTCTTTTTTATCAAAGGGTGTGATGGTGTTTTGTTTTACAACGTTTTTTCTTTTTTGAATATGCATTTCTCTTAATCGTGTTGGATTAGGACAATGTGATAGTTAGTCCTATTGTTTATCCATTTTAAATCATTGAGAATTTTTTTGTGTGTGCCATGAAAATTATGTTAATAGAAGGGTACAATCCCCCCGTCCTCTTTCGATGGACTGATTTTCTAGGAGAGGTGTCAGGGCTTGATCATGGATGCGTAGATATAGTTTTTTTCAGGCATTTGTGGCCTCTCTCATGATCTTGCACACTCGGCTGGGAAAAAATGTAGAGGCATTCAGCTGGGTGTTGAGTATGCGGACTGTGGACGTTTGCCGTCCCGCTGCTCGCTGTTCATGTTGTTGTTGGTTCATGGGACTGCAGGACGCTCCCGTGTTATGGGATGCACTGTTGTTGCACCAAGCAATTTGCTGCTTTCACTCTGATGCTCTGCCACTGGGGCGAGATTGCGGAGTGTGGTTTGTTGGATTGCAGGAACGCATGAATGGATTATCACAGGTGTGTGCTGCGTTGGCGAAGCTGCTATTCGCGGATGATCTGCACACTGCAGCACAGAGTGCGTCCCAGACAGGGTGCGCTTCTGTTTCAGCGTGAAGGACAAGGTTCTAGGTGGTTGCGGTGCTGCTTCAGCGTGGTCTGCGAAGCACACTCAGCACATAGTGCGATGCTATTTCAGTCTGCGAAGCACACTGCGTGCTGCTTTTTCAGTCTGCGAAGCACACTGCAGCACAGAGTGCGCTGCTATTTCAACGTGGTCTGCGTTCCAGACAGGGTGCGCTGCTGTTTCGGCGTGAAGGACAGGGTTCTAGGTGGTTGCGGTGCTGCTTCAGCGTGGTCTGCGAAGCACACTGCAGCACATAGTGCGCTGCTATTTCAGTCTGCGAAGCACACTGCGCGCTACTTTTTCAGTCTGCGAATCACACTGCAGCACAGAGTGCGCTGCTATTTCAACATGGTCTGCGTTGCAGACAGGGTGCGCTGCTGTTTCGGCATGAAGGACAGGGTTCTAAGTGGTTGCGGTGCTGCTTCAGCGTGCTCTGCGAAGGCATACTGCAGCACATTAGTGGCGCTTTCTATTTCAGTGATGCGAAGCACACTGCCAGCACAGACTCGGGCTGCTATTTCAGCTGGTCTGCCGTTGCCAGAGAGAGCGCGCTGCTATTTCAGGCGGGTCTTGCAGACCACGGTGCGCTGCTGTTCCCTAGACTGACTGCGGCTGGGCTATTTTCAGCGTGGCCCCCCATGCTGTATCGTGTTGTTTCTTGGCCGCAACGTGTTTTTTCATCGTGCGCGTTTAGGATTGCCCCAGATCTAATAAACGTTCAGTACCCACTGCCCGAGAAACTTCAACTCAGATGACTTGATTCCAGAATTTGCATGTAAGAATAATTCAAGAAATGTCTCCTGCCCATTTTACTGTGAAATTTTACTGCCACAGCATTTTTCACTTGGTGGATAGTTTTCCCGATACTCAACTTTTTTTCTCATAGGCTGTGAATAAAGCTGACTTAATCATTAGCTGCATTTGGAGAAAAATATGCTTTCAGGAGAATGAAGAATTCAAACTAAATTGGAATGAAAAAAAAAGGTTCAACTCTAAACTGTTTCTTTCTTCTTTCTTTCTATTTCCATCTGAAACATTACATTGCATGGGAGCTGTTCTTATTCAAGACATCTGGAATTCTCCTTTCCTGATTAAGGAAACCAGCAAATCTAAATTAAACTTTTCTGTGGTGTATGTCAACAAAGGATAAAAAAAATCATTTTCCTATTCCTGAGGTTGCCGGATCTATCAGGTTGGGTCAGTGAACTGGAGATTGGACTGTCTTGCGCGCAAGACGAGTGCAATCTGGGTCCGGGTGCTGTATGGGACTGGGTGCTATCTGCAAGAACAATATTTTGCTCCCTGTTTTTCTGTAACAACAGTGGATGCTAGGCTGAGCCAGGCCCTGTGAATGCCGGTTTTGGCTGACGGTTCGGCTGGGAGGCAAGAGCAGCCAGGTTCCCCTTGCAGTCTGGCTATGGCAGGGAGCGGTGGGATGCTTGGTGCGGGACGTGCTGCAGGCGCGAGGTTGTAGTTTGGGACAGGGGGTGCGGTGCTTGCTTACCTGTCTCAGTTTTGCTTGCTGTTTTTTCTCTTTTTTCTTATGCAATTTTTGTTTTTCTTTTTGTTTTGTTTAAAGTACTGAGTAGTGGTTTATTTTTATTTTTTTTTTAAATTACTGAGTAGTGGCTTATTAGTTCTCAAAGTCCAGTTTCGGAGGACAGTGTTGCGGTCTTTTTTGTTTGGGGTTAAGTCCTTAACTTCGTTCTTTTTTTATACGGGTAAAGTCGTCATGTACTCCTGTTTTGATTGTAAATCGATTTTTTGTTTAACAGGAATTCTAAATGTCGAGGTAAAGGGCGAGGAAACGGGCGAGGAACGTGACGTGGCGGGGTGGGGACCGTCCACCCCGCTCGAGATGCGCGCACAAAAAGTGACGGCACGCATCTCGAGCGGGATGGACGGTCCCCACCCGCCACGTCACGTCCCTCGCTCGTTTCCTCGCCCTTTACCTCGACATTTAGAAATACTCTTTGTTTAAATCAACTTCTCATTCAAGAAATATGTTGTTGATGCTTTGTTGATGCTTATTGAATTGATGGTTGTTCCAAAAATATAGCTCAATTGTAAAGATTTTGTTGCAATATAAAAACATTTCATTTTTGTTTTAAGGGATCCCTAACATTTCATTGTACTTGACCGTAATTATGGACCACTTAGTTCACAATTCACCCTACTCCGAAATGATGATTTTCGGCCAGGTACTATAGTAGGTTGATACTACTACATCTTACTTCGAATTAGTTGTCTCATATATATGACACCTTCTTTGTTTGCAGGTGGATTCAGCCGTAGAAGGAACTGCAAGAAAAATGCATAGTTTTCCCCCATCTATCTTACAATTTTCACATTAAAATTACTCACTTACTTATATGTTTGCGCTCAGGCAACAAATTTTTTTTAATGCCAAATTACGTGAGGTACAAATACTTATGACAAGTTTAAATATTTCAAATTGGAAAACTCTATCAAAATTTTTAATATTTTATAATTTTTGTTAAATATTCATCTTGATATTCTTCCTAATCGATTATGCCATTCTATTTGTCCAAATTAATTAAATTATGTTTCTTCAATGATGCTTTACTAAATTGGGCATCAATTTCAGCCAATACTCACTTGGACAAACATGATATATTTCCTTCTTATTTTTAGTTAAGCTGACATTTGGTAGAGATTAAATTCCTTAGCACATAGGTTGCATTGATCAGATTTATTAACATTGTTTTACTGTTCAATAGTATTAGCTTTTTACAAAATTAATTCATCATAACTGTTGTAATAGACAATGATGCAAGTGCTTTTATAAATTTAAATAAAATCACAAATTTGAGTATTCAACATAGCCGTTTAAGTATGATGTACTCTGTGATAGTGCCAACGGCATGAGTATTCCACTTATTATAAGATAAAGTAAAAGTTTGATGGGACTATTGATCCAAGGTGTGAACTTTACCTTGGTTTTCATGAGATCTGCTTCACTTTTGGAAGATTTACTAGCGAAGAACATGACATCCATCGCTGTTTGTTCATGAAGGAAAAAGAGATCCATTGTTGCTGGTGATAGACAAACAACATATCTTCAAATCACTCAGAGGCGACGAGTACTCGTTCACAAAACCGATCTCGATCTCTGAATCGAAATAGGGAGACGAAGAAAAGTTTTGTGAGATACTTGAAAGAGAGAGAGAGTTTAAATCATCGAAGAGGGATAGGAGAAGTGAGAGAGGCAAGAAGGAGAAGTGCTTCAGCGACTGTGAGTGCACAAGCATTTGTCCTTTTTTGCAGCTCTTCCACAAAATCTCAAACTTCACCAATTTAGCTTTTGAACTTTATTTTATACCTCAATTCTCATCATTTCTTCATCCATAAGGTTGCCCACCCAGAACATATGAGAGCCTTTGTTTTTTATCCCTCAACGTCCCACCCCAAATATTTTCTGAAGGGTTTGAAACATGAACTTGTAATATTATTTACCACAAGTTTATTGTTGAGCTGATACTCTATTGGTCTGTTGTATTTGTCTTTTATAACTTTTCCACAAGATTTCAAACTTGCCTAATTTAGCTTTTAGATTTCAAACTTTCCTAACCTTTATTTGAGATCCTAATTTGCATAATTGCTTTTTAAATGACCACTCAGCCTTTTTATTTTATTAATGTAAAATAAGACGTTCTCTCCTTAAACCTATACGAATTAGATGTACCTACTCAAATTGCCTCGACATCACCATATAAATCATAATGAGGGAGTATTCCTAAATTGTACAGGCTTGAGAAGGAAATGTCAAATCTTACATTAATAAGAAGAAAAATATAGTGGGCATTAAAAAAAAATAGAGGATAATTTGGGCCTAAAGTAAAGTTTAAACAAATTTGAGGTCTAAAAATTAAACTGGTCGTAGTAACAAGGGAAAAGTTAAATAACCATATTTTTTAATTTCCAATTAACTTTTTTAATGTAACATATCGCATGTCTGTGAGCGTGTGTGAGTCTCATATCTTTGTAAAAGTTTTCATAATTTAAAAAACCTTTTTACATTGTAAACGCAATCTAAACTTCAACCAATCGTAATTGAATAGTGCACACGATGCATGTACACAAACACTGGTGAGGTTTGATAATCAACAAAAAAAATCTAATTGTCGAGCAAAATGGCAAGGAAAACAGCGAGGGAGGGGGTTCGTTCATCTCCTTCGGGATGTGTGTCAATCACCATCAGGATGTATGCAGTGACTTTTCTTGCGCACATTCAGGAGGTGACGCCCCCCCCCCCCCCCCCCCTCGCTGTTTTCCTCGCCATTTCCCTCGACAGTTAGACGAGTTCAATAATCAATCAGGTCATTGCCAAGAAAAGACATTTTGATGTTGTAAGTGTCAGCATCAAATGAGGTAGAGAGGTTCTGGCGGGGCGAAGTTATTTGCATCCCATTGGGTTAGTTGGTCAAACATAAAATAGACCCAAATTTAGAATCAACCATCTCCTGCCAAGTACATATATATATATATTGCACTATAACACTCCTCCTCATTGTGTTTTGCTTACCATAATCCTTGTCTTCGGCTTTTCTTCTCCAAATTATTAGAGATGGAAGCTCAAGAGGTACAGAATGCATTAATAAGACTGAAACTATACAAAGACCCTTCCCTTACTTGTCAATACATACAAATATATACAACAGGCTATCTTGTTTCAAATTGCCGTGGTTTGTTCACTTCGTGGAATACTGGAATTACTTCTCACACCTCTCGGTCAGACTCCCACAGTTTCCTACTTGTTGGTAAGCTCCTCCAATATTTCAAGTCAAAACTTGTTTAAATTTTTTTATTGCTTTTCCATTAATTTTTTAAATTCAAAACGTGTTTATGTGCCTGTGTGTGGTGTGCGCCAATTAATGGTAGTTTTTCATCGTGTTATTGAATAGATTTTTATCTTACAGTATAAAAAAATTAATTATGAAGAAATTGACCACATTTTTGTTTCGATACAAATTTCTAAAAAATCAATATGGAAATAAGAAATTAAGTATCATTTTTTTCTTTAAGTTAAAGGCAATTTTGTAATTT
>QNQO01005988.1:0-34067 GCA_003290165.1 Berberis thunbergii
CACTAAAAAAAGGATCTGAGTTGGTCATGTGCAAAACCTTCCCCACCAGCCTAAAAAATCATCGCTAACATGATTCCACTGCCTTCCGCAAAAGTCAATCGATTCATTCAAGGCCATGGCTAAGGAGTTCTTGACACAATTCATAGGAAGTCAGTGCCTCAAGAAAGGCCCACACTACAGACTCTCACTCAAACAAAGATCTAACGAGACACTCAGAGAGTATGTCATGTGTTTCAACAATTAGCTGACACTCATCGACTGTTGCAGTGATGACACAACCGTGACGACTTTTACTGCGGGCCTGAAGGAATGAAGGCTTTATGCGATACAAAAATCTAATTTTTTTTTTGCTATGATCTGAAATGTTAGGCCTGCATTAGATTCAACTGGTCATGAAGTAAATGCTGGCCGTGGAGTAGATGCAGAGGATCACGATTCGGTGGAGCTTGACAAAAGCAATGTTCTTCTGATGGGTTCTACTGGCTCAGGTGTGTGCTACTGCTGCATATATTTGCCATTCTGATTTTGGCATTTCTCTGAATACGTAGCCTGTCTCAACTTTTAGGGAACGATTATGAAACTGTAAGGTTTATATTTTCATGGGGAATCCTTACTATGGAAGCCATTGACATTTAAAAATGACCATGAGAATACTCGTTTTTTAATTAGAATTGTTCATGGGGATGAGAAAATAAGGTTATTCATGAGTCATTTTTCCAAATGATAATGGCTTCTCAATAGATGTTCAGTTCAGTGAATGTTTAAGGATTTTTGCATGAAAGTTTTCCAATGCAATGAAAACAGACCAAAGTGTGGGAAGGAAGATGACATTTCTTGTGGCATTTATATGTGTTTTTAGCTGCAACTACTTTTATGTTTCAGTCACGTCTTGATCCATATACTTTTTTAACATTGTAAATGCTATTTATGCTCATATCTTATGCATCTGTTAAAATTATTTCAAGTACAGGGAAAACTCTGCTTGCAAAAACTTTGGCACGGTTTGTAAATGTTCCTTTTGTTATAGCGGACGCGACAACACTCACTCAGGCAAGTGGGTATTTTTCAAATATTGCTACCACCCTTTAGTCTCTTAAAGCATTGAACTATCAACTATGTATGCCTTAGCATAAGCAAATGAAAATTTAGTGAGGAAACCATGTTATCAATGATTAAAACCAAAGTTGATTAGACAGTGACAAAGTATCTTTCATTTGCAGGCAGGATATGTTGGTGAAGATGTGGAGTCTATATTGTACAAGCTTCTTGTGGTATGATCCATACAAATAGTTTCACTATCCGCTGACTAAAGCTTTTGTACTAAAATTTCTACTAGACCCCATAGAACTGTTGGAAATTTCTATATTCGTTGATATTTTGTGTGGTTGATATCTTCAACATATATAATTCCACAAAAAAAATGCATTACGATATTCGTAACCCTATATAAAGTGATTTGTAAGTTGACGAATCTCATACCTTCCATTTTACCGTTGATTTCAAGACGGGGTTGATTTGTAACCCCATCAAGTGATCTTGGAACATCTTCATAAAATATCAATGAATTCTAAATCATATAATAGCACCAAGATTGGTTTGATTCTAGCCTGATGTGTGAAATGTGTCTGTAATGGCACGTGTTTTGTGCCAATGTTAAAATGTTCTCTCTGTTTTCTCATTCTTTTCATGTACACAAACCATCCTGGTTACCCATGGGAAATATACAATTTCTCGTTGTAGGCATGAGTTCACTAGTTTTTTTTCTCCAACAAAGACTTCCGGTCAACATATCTCTTGTACGTTTTATGTCTAGCAAATTATGCAAGTGTTAAGTCAACAATGTGGTCAATATCACCTATTTGACTGTAATGATATAAAAAAAATGGGGAATGATAGGCCCTTCATTCCATTCCTCACATGAACATTTTGAGGTTATGTCCCATTTTCCTGCATCATTTATTTGACTTGTTTCTATCTTTGAGAACCTTAATTCTAATATGTCGAGTATTCATTATTATTTACTATTCTAGTAAGGTCTTTTTTGGGGAAAGGTTAGAGGGTTCTCGGGTCGTTTTCCATTATGTGCTAATTAATGATCGATATAGAAGACACATAATAATGATATGTTGATATTTGATTGGGGGAGCTATTGGCGGTGTTTTCTATTGCAGATTGCTGACTACGATGTTGAAGCTGCTCAGCAATGCATTGTTCTAACATTGATGAGTTGATAAAATTACTAAAAAGGTTTGGTTATCACCTTCCGATGGAAAAAGAAAAATGATTATTTAGGGTAACTTACTGTTATATATGGATCCTTCTTTGATTCTGCAGGGCTGAAAGCTTAAATATCAGCAAAGACGTATCGGGTGAGGTGTCCAACAAGCACTACTGAAGATGCTCAAAGGGAACAGTGAGTAAATAAAAATTGAGTTATTTTTGGGGGAATCTTATGCACCATATCTTAGATGCTCTATCTAGGACATAAGAATGAAAACCATCAAAATCAGATTTACAGGGTTTACGGTGTTTGTTGTTCCTTTGCATTTGTTTGATAACATTTTGGTACTGCCTTTTCTTCTCCCCTTTCCTACGTTTGGTTGGGCCTCTCTTATTTGCGTGTGTGTTTCATATTTAAAAGTGTACTAAATTCTGATTGCTACTCACATAATTAATGCTTACTTGTGCCCATCTGTACACAATGATATACCTATTTGCGTGGTGCACATGGATTATCAACCTTAATCTTAGTTTGCTACAAAGAACACTTGCTCTAGTGATGTCTTACTTCGATGTTCATAACCATTTAACTTCTAGGGGAAAGTAATCATAGTCAATCTGATCATTCAAAAGTATATAAAGCATGATATAGTGTTGAGTTCAACATGTTGCCCTTCTTGACTTTACTGTAAAAATTAATCCTGTTTTCGTCCAGGTTGTCAATGTTCCAGAAAAGGGAGCTCGGAAGCATCCTCGAGGTGACAAACATTCAGGTAATCCTATGCCAGTGATCTTCATAATAATGCTGTATGGCATTCTTCTAGGTACTAGTTACTTGTTTCACTTCCACATGGACTCATTTTCAACCATTTGATGAAGCATTTACTCAGTGTGTCAAATATGGCCTGTGGTTTCTTATTATTGGTGTTTATGGTTTAGCAGATCGACACAAAAGATATTCTCTTCATACGTGGCGGAGCTTTCATTGATTTAGAGAAAAACAATCTCAGAAAGGTTAGTCAGTTATACAAAGTAGCATTCTTGTGCTAACCTCATTATTGGTATTACTTTGTGTAAACCTAATGTATAATTTGTATCTTCTCAGACGACAAGATTCTTCAATTGGTTTTGGAGTCTCCAGTTCGTGCAAACATGAGAGTGGGGTTTGACAAAATGCTGTCGTCACATCCTCTCTTCTGGAAACTGTGAGTACAAAACCATTTTTGGACTACTAAATAGCAGCTTGCAGTTTTCTCTGTGTAGCATCCCTAAAAATTTCGTTAAAATCAGATCTTAAAGCATGATAGCATTTCACTTCTAATAGGAACATATTCTTGTGATGTAAGTACAGTGATAATGTGCAGTTGAAAGATGAAAAAATTGAGGAGTGTTAACCATTATTCTCTTGTAACAGTACGAGCAACATAATTCGTTTCACATTTTCCTGTAGATCTCTGAATTCTCTGAATCCAGTTTAGAAAGTCACTCAAACTCTCCAACTCAATCGCACAGTTTCATCATCTTTTACAAGTAGACATATCTTCAAAATATGACCTTACCACATTTTCTTGATTTGGGCATCATGACATATACTTCTGAGGTAAACCTGCAAGTTACTCGAGTGTGGACACATCTTTTTTGGTTTTCATTCTAAAATACATATAAAAAAGTAATTCCTTGCTCATAAGCAAAACCTACTACTATCTGTGCTACATGAAAATGGTGTTATGAAAGAGAGCACAGAGCATCTGAGATTAAATTTGGTGAACAAATCAAATTTGATCTACAAGGATGGAACTGGGATGGACAGTTGGGCAAGGTCTGCTTGTAACTCTGGTGTATGATAAAGGTAACATTTGATCTGCAAAGCAGAATCAATTTCAATGTCCCCCTGTCATAGGTCCATATCCATGGTGTGATCCATGTAATACAGAGTGTGTCAAGGGAAAGTAATAAGAAATCAAGGGTAAGTAATCAAGAAAGCAATGCATATTGTGATAGGGAGGAATTGTACGGCCATGGAGGAGAAGGAAATCGTTTTTACATTTTTATTCTTTTTTTGTGCCTCATTGCATTCTTCCACGGTCTAAATTACATGTAGCCTTATCAACAATGTCTATTTTGGAAAGATCAAAACCAATCTTTGGATGCTAAATACAAAAGTTTACTGGAGTCCTGTGGCAAGTGAATAGAATGGAGACACAGGGGTTGAGTGTAGTGTCCGTGGCACATGCTGGAATTGAGGCAGTTTGTAGAGGTTACAATAAGCATATCGATCGGGTGAAGCGAGACATATATCTGGAATGAAGCATCAAAGTCAAGTAGAGTGACAACATACTGAGTGGTAGTTGATCAATCAGTTAGCAAAGGCGTGAACAAAAAGTATCAGCATTTCTGCTCTGTGCTTATAAACTTTTGAGCTTTTTATTTGTGGTGTTATTTTCTAGTGGTGAAATGTTTTCTATTATTTTCTGATGGCTTTGTAATGATTTGTTTGAAGGTTCTTTCAGAGCCAAAAAATGCACTAGGAAAACAATACAAAAAGATGTTTCAAATGAATAGTGTAAGTATTTTCTTTGAATTGGCACAGCTTCTCCTGTATTAGCTTTTGTATTACTTCAGAGACCTGTATTGAAAAGTTGAGGTTGTATCATGTATGTGCACATAAGCGGCTTGAAAAGTTTGTGACTCAGTTCAATACTAATTACGTCACCTTAATGCCCATTTTATCAGGTCAAGCTGCATTTTCACTGATGGTGCTTTGCGACTTATTGCTAGAAAAGCAATGGCAAAAAACACAGGTGCACGCGGCTTAAGATCCTCATTGGAGATTATTTAATGGAAGCCATGTTTGAGGTGTGCAATACTTTCCTCTCTGAATATCTTACCAGTGATTCTCAGCTGATGCATGATTCATATTATTTCATATGGAACTTCAACAACGAAATCAGAATGTGAATGTTCTCACGATGGTGTGAAAAACATCAAAAATTTCATGTTTATCTATTTTTGGAATAAAATTTGGTGTTTTGCAGATTCCAGATACGAGAACAGGCAATGAGAGAATAGATGCAGTTGTGGTTGATGAAGAGGCAGTTGGAACTGGAGATAAAAGTGAACGTGGGAGCTAAAATTCTTTATGGTGATGTTGCATTAGATCGCTACCTTTCACAACACAAAATAAAGGGAAATGAGTTAAATGTCATTCGATTCAATCACTTTCTCCTTTCCTCCTGTACAATGTTAGTCTATTGGCCGTGATTTTTCAAGAACAAAATTTTAAGGATGCCAGATTCAGGCTATAAAAGAGCTGATAAGTGTTATTTTAAGGAAGATAAACTTTTTCTGTTGCAGGCTGTCCAGAAGTGTGATAGAGAGCCGGAGGTGGAACCAGAGATTACATCTGTTGTTGCCAGCATCCACCCATAAACAAACTCATACGCACAAATCGATTGCATTGGCCGTATGCAGTGTTCTAAAAATCGGCCTAGGCGGTTGGGAAATGCCCGGACGAATGGGTAGTCAGAGAAAAAAAGATCAGCCAAGGGCTTAGGCGGCGATTGGGCATGAAGTAGGCCGGTTGGGTGGGTTTTGAAATTGTTTATTTATTTATTTTTTCAGTTCGAAAACCTACGAGAAGTTCTAAAACCTACGGATAGTTGGAGAGGTATCAGACACGGATAGTTGAAGAGGTATCAGATATGGATAGTTGGAGAGGTATCAATATGGATAGTGTTTCTAAAACCTACGAGAAGTTCTAGAAATGTTGAAGTAAGAGAATTTCATGAAGAAGATTTTGAATTGGATGACGACACTGAAGGGGACGAGATTGTTGAGTTTGAGTCTGATATAGAGTTTTGGAAATGGAATGATATGAAGAAGAGGCCTAGCCTTTCAAAGTTTTTTTTTTCCTCTGTGAAATTCTATCTTATGTTATTTTGTATATTTATTTTGGCATTGAATTGGAAGTAATTTATAACTATTATGCTGAACTTTTGTAAATTATAATACCAAAAAAAAGAATGCCTAAGCCCCGACTAGGCCCTTGGGCACTAGTCCCTTGCTCGCCGCCCTATGCGATTTTAGGGCGGCGATTTTTAGAACCTTAGCCATATGTATCTCGTACAAACATCTCAGCCTTTCAAATTTGTCTCCATGGAACCCCATGTCTCATAACTCATATCCCGTGAGATCTCTTGTTACTTGTATGTGTTTTGGCCATGAGTCTATCAGTAAAGATTGACATTGCTTTGCATCTACAAAGGCTTCGGTTTGTGTGTTTCATTAACTTTTTTCATTATCGAACACCTCCAAGCTTGACTGAGGAGTCTGATGATCATGGGCTTGATCCTTTTGCTTCATCGCATATGCTTCCCTGTTTAGTTTGTACAGGTTTATACCAGGTAGAGGAAGACGAGACCATTTAAAGAAGTTGTCATAAAGCTTAGAAGCCTGAGGTTTGATGCATCAGTCAAGCTCTTTGTATACATATTTGCTTCAAAGTTCATCACTATAGCTAGTTAGGATTTGGGTTCAAGTCTTCAAAACCTTATTAGAAAAGAAAAAGGCTTATGTGAATTTCACTTGATAGGAACATTAGTGAATTTCTTCCAAGATATAAACATAAACTTCTGAGTATTGATCAAGAATTGCTGACCTTCGCATTCACATTTGGACTCTTTCCAGCATCTTAGCTCTTGTCCATATGGATAGGTCTCCTAATCCAAAAAATTATTGTGATCATGGGGCCTAATTATTTTGGTTGATGAGTAAAAATCAATTAACAGTATGTGATGGGTACAACAATTATTGCAACTTTTGCTTCATCCAACTGTTCAAGCCTCCCTTTTGGGACCTCTTAGGGCAAAAAAAAAAGGTATATAAATGAGTAGAGAGGTTCCCTAACCTTATCTTTACAAAGCTTTATAATAAGGTAGATGAGGTTACAAGAAGGTCTTAAAAAAAAAGCACTAGGACAAGACATGTTGGAGCCTTCATGGGGACCCTCTTAACACAATATTTCAATTATATAAGTCAAAAGTTTAATAATATACTTATATTAGTGTCTCCATAATTTTGGAAATTGGGAGTTACTTAAGAATATTTAATAAATTTTTTAAATATAATTTCATATAAGGTTGATGTCAACATCTGTTTTGTTTACTTAATATTTTTATTTTCAAATGAGTTATGATGAAAAATACATGGAGATACTGTTGTTGATGAAGACTCTTTCCAAATAAAATAGCAATTATGTTCCCAAAGATCAAGTAATCAATTTTTATCAAATATCAACTAAGGACATTTCTTATTGTCGAGGAAACAGCCTAGGGTGAGGGGTTTTACCACTCATTTCTCTCGAGATTCACACTATTGCGTATTTTGAAAATGCAGACATGCATCTCGAGGGAGATGAGCGATCACACCCTCCCCCTTGCTGATTTCCATGACAATAAGAAAGTCAAGTGAGGGGATTATAGTTATTGATAAAAATGAAGTTTCAAGGACAAGATACCAAATTCCAAACCTTGAGAGTAAGAAAGTGACTTACTTGAGCACCAAGTGCCCTGTTTACCTCATAGTTCTCAAACCCTAAAAACAAGAGGAGCACATTTGATGATCAAACTTTTGGCCTTGTACATTTTAATATTTTATTGGGGTCAATCAAACTATAAAAGGTTGTATATAACATGGGATCTATTTATTATGTCGGATGGTATCACAAGCCTAAGTTTAAATGCATAGCCATTTTTCACATAGTAATCTATTGAATTTTTGTGAAAATGATGCGTGACAAACATATTATTACTTCAAAATTAAGGAACGAAACCTTCTAAATCCATATATCTATTTTTTTTTATGATGAAAACCTCTCTTTTTCCTTCAGTTTTAATAGATCTCTTAGGACATCTCCAATTGTAAATCATAATAATTTGTGCTAATCACACATCAACAATTATATAATGTTTATACATAACGATTGCATGCATTCATGAGCCATCTCTACGTCAAAGAAAAATTTAAGAAGAAAAAAAAAACATTTATAGTTTGTGTTCGGCTAATTGTTTATTTGTTTGTAACTTGGTATAGATGTAAATATTAAGGCGCCATCTCAGATAGCACCGAAAATTTGATCTTCTACTATCAAAATTATATTAATTTAATTTCAAATCTCTCTTGTGCTATCTGAGAGGGTGCTTGGCAGTTTTCACAGCGTCTCCATGGTTGAGCCTTGGGATTTGATGACGGACTTGAAAAACCACTTACAGATGTTTTATGCCAAATCATTTCGGATAACACTTACATCTCGGTCTTACCATGACTACTAGCACAGAGTTAGCCGATGCTTATTCCCCCATGCTAATATGAGAGAAACCCATTCCTTCTCCTCTCTTCCAAGTAATGTAAAATATGTAAAAATACAACCTATTACATGGAAGCTCTAATATTGGGGAAAAAAAAAACCCTTAATTAGCATATAAATATGTATCCAAGTGGATCAAGTATATGTTATATGTCTAAAAAGGCTTAAATTAGGAAGGAAAATAAAATAAAAACAGAGCAGTTACATTACAGAGCTAATTATCTGAAAATGTAAAACAATCCGTTCGATTTTGCATCTTCATTTCTGCAAATTTCAATGGTCGCCCATACATTCCTCTCTTTCTCTCTCTCTTGCAAAAGCAAAAACATCCATTTTTGATTTGAGAGACTCCAAGGGGGTTGTTGCCTTCCTTCTTTGTTCCCAATAAATCAGTCTATCGAACTCTGTTTCTTTCACTCCTCTTCTCTTCTTCTCCTTCCGTCTTCCAACCCCAATCGAAGACGAAGACGAAGACGACGAGGAGGGATTGAAGAACAAAGAGAGAGAAGGGGGAGAGAAAGAGAGAAGAATTGAGGGAGACAGGGGAGTCTTGAGAGATAAAGGTGAGACCTTTATGTGAATGGACGTGATGGATAACATCGAAAGCATCTCTTCTTCTGATGGGATCGAGGAGGAGGATATCCATCATCACCGTTTTGCATCATCGAAACCCCATCATGTCGTAAATCTTGTTTCTCCTGCTACTAGTGTACATGAGTTGCTTGAATGTCCTGTTTGTACCAATTCCATGTACCCACCAATTCATCAGGTCAGTTGGTTGTTTCTTTTTGGTCAATGGGGTTCTTAATTTTGGGTGAATTTGGTGTTTTTAGAAGAGAATTTAAAATGGGTTTGGAAGGATTTGATGATCTTGGTTCGTATTGATCTCAATTTGCATTAATTTTAGTCAAATTAGAGGGGAGGGTAAATGAGGGGTATGAAGGATTTGTTGATCTTGTATGTGGTTGATTGAAAAGTTATGTCTTTTCTGGTTGTTTGGGGGATTAGGCAATGTATCACCAATGGGTTAGGTTGATTTGTTTGATTATTTTTGGTCAATGGGCTCTATAATACATGATATATTTGCTTATTTGATGTTTTTAGAAGGAATGTTTCTTGGCTTTTGAAGAATTGCTGATTGTAGTGATATTGATTCGAAATGGGGGTTCGGCATTCGGGTGTAATTTGCCTAGTATGCTAGAAATGAGAGGAAAATAAATGTAGAGACGCAGGTTGGTTCTTTCTTTTTCATCAAGGGTTCCAAGTTGTTTGATTTGATTTAGATCTGTAGTTGGGATTTGATGGATTTATTTGACTTGCTTGACAAAGTTACTATCTATACTGGTTTTCTGACTTTTAAGGGTTGGATTTGGGGTTTAGTTGTTGAATTATAGGTTTAGTGATAGGAATGACCAAAATGAGGGAAAATATATTATTTGATCTGAGGTATCGTAATAATGCCTCTCTAGTTTACCTTGTTCACCTGGATTTGGACGGTTGGGTTTTTTGTTCGTGTTGGTGGCGTTGGAAGGAATTGCAATATGTGCTTGCAAGAAGTGTTTTCTAATGTTCTATCTAGTGTGTTGAGAATTGTATAATTGTGTAGACGCATGGGGAACGAGGAAGTTGAGGAGTTTTGAAGGAAATATGCATTTTTTTTTACAGGACAGTGTTGTTTTGGAACATATAAAGATCACGATAAACATTTTAGGAGATCCCCCAGAACCTGATTAGATGGGAATATGGGATAATAGTGCAATTCCTCTTGACAACACATTTTGTAGACAGACTAGAGGTGAGGATATGCTTCTTGCCATTGCAATAAAAATGGGCCTCTTATCAGCAATGGTGCAGCGCCCTGAATTACAAATGTTTACTTAGATGACGTAAAAGATGAAAAAGTGCTTGTGTATCTTACTAACTCTGAAGGTGCATAAGCATAATCAAAGATAGTAGTTGTACCGAAAACCATTTGGATGAAGGATCAAGCTACTAAATATGGTCATAGGTGTTGTGTGGCATTGGAAGCCAATAAGAAATGAATACTGAGGGTTGATAAATAAGATTCATAATCATAACAAAATCGTGTTTATTTTGCTTGCCTTCATAGAAAGATTACTATCAATTCTTTAAATCAGCATAAATAGAGATCATGTATTTGACATGACAAATCTGTTTTAGAAATTTGGGTGCGAGAGAGAAAGAGTGTGTAGAAGTCTACAAGGATAAAGAAACCCTTTTTTTTTGTTTTTTTTTGTTGAACCTTATAAAAATTGTCAAAGTTAACTACATAAGCTTTAGAGAGCAAGGTTCTAAACTTCGTCATGACTCATCAGTAATTCAGGTAGAAACATTTTCTGAAGAAAAAAACACTGATGAAGGTTTTTCAAGATCTTTTAGATGAGAAGATGACTACAACAACAAAGGTGAAGAAGTTCTAAAATGGTTGCTTTTGAGAGGCTCCCCACTTCCGGTCGTATTAAGGAAGCATAATTGGTGTAGAAAAAGGTATGACTAGGCACATTTGATATTAGCAATTTTGGTTTTCAAGAAAGGAAGACATTAAAAGAGAGGCTTATTGGAGTTGTGGAGACTAGTAATGTGGCTTATTTGAGTTGTGGAAATTAAAGAACTTCTCATTATCTTCCTCCACAACTTGAATAAGCCTCGGTAATATTATCTTCCTTTCTTGAAAACCTAGATCTAGTCATACCTTCTACAGTAAGTATGCCTTTCTTAATATGACTTAAGTCGGGAGACTCAAAAGCCCATTTTAGAGTTTCTTTGTCTTGTTGATTGGTGCAGATGTTAGTCAACAAATTGAAATGACATATCACCTAGCTTGTTATTTCTACAGAATCTGCTGGACTTGTTGTTTCTTCTAATTTTTCTTTTGTTTCATTTTACTCGACCGAGTATCTAGATCTCACATAATTATCTTTTTTACGCTTTTATGTCTGAGTTATTTGCATATAAAATTTTCCTGAACTGCACTCAAGTAAGGATGATAAAGATGAGATTACTTACTAATAGTAATGAGTTTGGATTCTTGCAGTGCCATAATGGTCATACATTGTGTTCTACTTGTAAAACGAGGGTGCACAATAGGTGCCCTACATGTAGACAGGAGCTTGGAGATATAAGGTGTTTAGCGCTAGAAAAAGTAGCAGAATCCCTGGAATTGCCATGCAAATATGGTTCCCTGGGCTGTCCAGAGATTTTCCCCTATTACAGCAAGCTCAAGCACGAGTCCCAGTGCAACTTCAGACCATACAATTGTCCATATGCAGGATCTGAGTGCTCAGTTGGAGGGGATATCCCTTTTCTTGTTTCCCATCTAAGAGATGACCACAAGGTAGACATGCACTCAGGCTGCACATTCAACCATCGATATGTTAAGTCCAACCCTCGTGAAGTTGAAAATGCAACTTGGATGTTGACTGTAAGTAGCTCTTTAATTTTATTTCTTTTATTTATTTGATTTAAGAGTTGTAATTTAAGATAGAGCAGAATGGGCCTGATGTTAAAACATTTTCGACGAACCCTATGTATATGATCACATAGGAGTCTCAGTTACAATTCAATTTTGTTGTTCAATTTCTGGCATCATCTTAGAAGAGACGTGGTTCAGTAATTTGAAATACCAAAATGCTGAATTGTGCATGTTTGCCCAGATAGCTACGGGCTTGGTTCGTCAGGTTCGACCTGCCTGCTATCACACCCTTTTCCTCCTTCCTTCTTTACCATATACCGACGTCATCAAAATCTCCATCACTCCACCAATACATCCATCTCGCCCCTATCGCCACCATGACTCCCAACTCACAACTGTGTCTGACTTACACTGCCCCTTTTATCACCACCTACCTCCGTCCCCTGCACTAATTTGGCATTTATTTCCCTGAATGAGAGAAAGATGCAGAGTTCCAAATAATATTTTGCATCTGGTGATTGTGCATATTAGTATCATTTTGTATTACACTGAAAAAGCAATTAGCTTTTTGTTGTTGTTGTTGTTTGCTTTTCGTTGGTTAGCCAAGAGATTGTTACTCAAAAATCATACCTTCTTCTGGAAGGCACCTCGAAAGATACATACTCACTGTCTGAAGATTACTAGCTTAGCTCGGTATAATTTTTTTTGCAATGTCTTGTTCTAGTGGTGATAGTAAGCTGGACATCCGATTTTATATGGTTTTGGGCATTTCTCTTGGTGTCTGCCATGGATACGTAATGTTGACATGTTCACTTAGATGAGTTTTGACTTGGAAACTCAATTAAGTGAGTTTGATGTGAGAAATACCCCCGATTATCCAATTCAGCTAATTCTAAGAAACTTGAGTGTTCTTGTTACATAAGTTGGATGCAAATATGCAATAGAAAAATCATATCAAACACCTTGGTTGATGATCCCTGACTGCTTTCTTATTTTATTCTTTGAGGTCTCTATAAGCATTCATGTTTCTACCCCTTTTTGGGAATTTTTTAGCTGGCGTGCTCCTGAATGCTGGAATGTGTTTGTTCTCTTTTCTTTTTTTATTAGGTCTTCCATTGCTTTGGGCAATACTTCTGCCTCCACTTTGAAGCCTTCCAGCTTGGCATGGCCCCAGTGTACATGGCATTCCTTCGATTTATGGGTGATGAAACTGAGGCTAGGAACTACAGCTACAGTCTTGAAGTGGGGGCAAATGGCCGAAGCTTATCTGGGAAGGCACCCCTAGAAGCATTAGGGATAGCCATCGGAAGGTTCGGGACAGTCATGATGGCCTCATCATCCAACGAAACATGGCACTTTCTTTTCCGGAGGTGATAGGAAGGAACTGAAGCTGCGCGTCACAGGTAGGATATGGAAGGAGCAACAAAACCAAGATGCTGGAGTGTCCATTCCCAACCTTTGTAGCTAAAAACACTGATGAGGCCTTGTGGTTTCCACATGCATCATTTCTTCGTTTTCACACATTTGATCTTGCTGTTGTATGTGTGACAGCTTTTTCTGATGGTGTTTTTATGTAAAAAAAATCTCGAAAAGTCTTGAAATATAATGTTTGCAAGAGACTCGGGGCTTTTCATTCACCTTGTTAATGGCTGGTAAATCTTATTCTTCTTTCCTCTCCTGGTATATGATTACATTTTCAGGTCCCATAAAATTTATTTATCTTTAAATAATTAAAAGAATTAGTTTTTTCTTTTAATTAATTCCGCATGATTTCCGAATATGTAAATAAATTATCTTTTTGAAAAGAAAAAAAATTGGATTGTGAATTATAGGCTTTCAAAATAATAATTAAAAAAAATCCTTGTTACACAGACATTAAATGTGCAAAAAAAAATTAAGATAAAAAAAATTCACAAGTATTAATGTATTATAAGCACAAGGCAAGCGAAGATGTAATTTATAAGGATTATTACAAGGATGAGACATTCAAACTATATTTCCTCAATTTCAAAAGCTATATATTTCACTTTTTTTTTCTCTCTCTTTATCAACTTTTGAGGCTTAAATTCAAAACTTATAATCCATGATTTTCTAGGTGTTCCATCAACTTTTTGGATCAATTTCAAAGGCTATATTGTCCATAATTTTGTCGTTATATATATATCTTTTTAAGCTCAATTTTTAAGTCTATAACTCACGATTTTCTCAATTTTTTTAAATTTACTTTTGAGTCTTAATTACGAACTATTTATTCGGTTGTTTACATCAATTTTTAAGGCTCAATTAAGAAGGCCTATAGCTAACCATTTCTCAAGGTGCATTTACTCTTGAGATTCAATTCAAAAGTTATAACCTTGTTAAATTGCCAACTTTTCTAAAATCTTAAGCTCATAGAGATGGTATATTAGCATATATCAAGGTTGGGACCTACGAAACGGGTGGAGTGGACTTCTATAGCCTCAATACTCTCCCTCAGCGCAATGGCTGGAAAATACCTCAGCAATTGTGCTGGGCGAGAATCGAACCCCGACCTTTTCGAACCAAAGCTCTAAAACCATGATAAATTACCAACTCTCTAAAAACTCGAACTTGTAGAGAAGGCGAATCCAATCATATATCAAGTGAAAGCAGGAGCGGGGTCGTAAACCCGACTCTTTTGATGCTCAATTCTGAAGGCTATATAAGCAACGATTTTTCACAATTTTATTCATAACTTTTTGAATCCCAAATTCAAAAGGCCATAATCCATGTTTTGTTTTGGCTTTTATCATTTACTTTTTGGGCTCTATTTCTATAATAGTAAACCTACAATTTTCTTAGATTTTTTCACTTATTTTTAGGTTCAATTTCGAAGGCTATAACCGATGATTTTATTTTTTTCATAAATTTTTATCAAATTTTGAAGCTCAATTTCGAGGACTATAAGCAACAAATTTCCCCATTTTTTCTGATCAAATTTTAGACCCAAATTCGAAGGCTATAATCCATGATTTTAGGTTTTTGTCATTTACTTTTTGGGTTCAAAGTCAAAGTCTATATAACCCATGATTTTCATGGAATTGTTATCATCTGTTGAGGCCCAAATTCAATGGCTATACTTCACATTTTTTCCATTTATGTTTGAGGCTCAATTTTGAAAGTTATAATCCACGATATTCTCGGATTTATTTCACTTACCTGTAGGGTCAATTCTGAAGGTCACACAAAAGCTTTTCTTTGTTTTTTATTAACTTTTGAGAATCAATTTTAAAATCTATAATCCACTATTATCTCAATTTTCTATAATCCAAGGTTTTTTTTTTATTCACTTTTTAGGCTCAAATACAAAGGTTATAATCCATGATTTTCTGTGAATTTTTATCAACTTTTGACGCTGAAATTCAAATGTTATAATCCACAACTTTCTTGGTATTTCATTAACCTTTAAAGCTCTATCTCGAAGACAATAAGTCACGATTTTCTATGTTTTTCATCAACTTTTGATGCTCAATATCAAAGACTAAAATCCATACTTTTAAGATTCAATTTCAAAGGTTTTTTTTTTTTTTTGAATGTCAGACCTTTATTACTTGTCAAAAAATTGATTTACAATTAATACGGGGGTACATGACGACTTTACCCATGATATAACCAAAACAAAACTTGGGCCGCAGTCGAAAACCAAAATACATAAAAGCAAAGCAAAACCTATCACCAATGCTGAAAGAAAAGACCATAAGATCAGAGCAAAACAGAGTAAAAAAACAAGTGGAGCTTGTCGCATAAATTACATCCAAAAAGAATTGCAAAAGCAATTCATAAATGCTTGAAAATTTCCAGCGCCTGTCCTGTTTCACGAAATCCAGCAAGCCAATTGACAACAAGCAGCAGGTCGCAAATCCCACCCGCTGTCTCGCCCTAGCTGACAAAGTGGTGACGCTGTCTTGTTTCACGCGTTCCTGCAAGCCAAACAACACGTCTCGCCCCAGCTGAAAGCCCCAACTTCTCGCAGCCGTTGTGCAAAAATCAGGTAGAACCACGAATACCCGTAAAAGCTGCCTCTACTCACCCCCATGGCGAATGTACGCCGTATGTAATCTGTCAAGCACAATCAAGTCTGCCACTCGCCTAGGAAAATCAGTCCCATTGAAAGAAACAGTCATATGATCTTGTTGTGCTCTATCCGCTAATGAATTTGTCCACCGCATTGGCTTCTCTATAAATATGTTGGCAATCTAACGTCATTGTCGATGCCAACAACTTACTTCTTTCAAAATATGCTCCAAATGCCAAGGGATTTCAATTTTTCCTTAAACCAACCACAAACTAGTTCTGAATCCGTTTGGATAACCACCTTTTTGAAATCCCAGTCGAGACAGAGGCGGAGGTCCTCAAATAGAGCCAAAATTTCCGCTTTTATTGTTGGAGCCTGCATCGAAAAATATTTGTTTTTCCACAACACAGAAACCCGAGAGTCTCTAATAATCACCCCGCCGAACGCCGAATGCCTTGTCCTTGCGGAATGATCCATCCACATTAAGCGCAACAAAATCTGTGGGGGGTGCCAAAAAACAATTCTAACGAACTTCATTCTAACGGGGAGCCCCCAAAGAAGACACTTCAAAAAGGGACTTCGAAGAACCCAAAATAGTCATAGAGAGCAGTGATGGCTCTAGCAGGTTGGGAAAAAATCAGAAAAAGAGTATTGGCAGCACAGAAAAAAATGGTCCCGCGAATTCTTGGAAGCTTATAATGCAGAGTCTGATCCAGAGGTTAAATCTGTTATGAAGGATATTGGTAAGGATTTGGATAGATAGATCACAAAGAAAGAAGTAGAGGAAGTAGGTGAGTTAATGACAAAAATTCCGAAGAGGAGAAAAGAATTCACAGAAAAGAAACTTGGTAAGCTTAGAAAAGAGATGGAAATGTTCTGTCCACAAGCTGTAGTCAGTAAATACCGTGACTATGGAGATGATACGGAAGAAGATTACCTTTGGTGGTTGGATCTTCTGTTTGTATTGGTAAAAATCTTGTTTCACTCTCTTTCATTAGATGGAATCAATTCACCATGTTAAAAAGCGTTAGTACTCTTGGATCTAGTTGCATACTTATTCTTAGGAGTACGAACTTCCTATGGGACATATCCTATCTAAAAACCTTCTTGGATTATAATGCACTATATATCCTGTTAGTTCTGTGATTTTGTACCAAATATCATTTGCTGGTCTTACAAGTAGAAAACCCCACATTTGTAATAATTACAAACAAACAAAGAATGAATCAATAAATATAAAAACCAGTACAAGTTAGAAACTCTTTCGCAATGTTATTCGCATCCATTTTTAATTGCAAGCAAGCTCATAATGATAGTTTCTTATTTCTATTTGTAGTGCATTGAACTATACACAAATGAAGATGGGGTGGAAAAAGTAGGATTTTTTTCCTTGGAGATGGCTGCAGATCTTGAGTTGGATCCAAAACAATACCATGTCATTGCTTTTGAAGACCCTGGTGATTCCAAAAGTTTTTGTTACATCATACAAGCTCAGATGGAAGTGCTTGGAAATGGCCGTGCTTTTGTTGTTGCAAGGCCTCCGAAGGTAATTAATTACTAGATATATAGATGGCTTTCAAACTTTCCTATTTTGTATACAATATTTACGTGTTGGTGATCACAAGGTGGATACAATTTTTCTGACGGAACTAGATCTGATGGTGTTCATTGATCACAGTATATATGACTATCTTTTATTAATTTGCACTGGTTCTGTGCTCATGCTTACCATACAAGCATTGTAAGAAGTTTTATCTTTGTGAGCTTGGAAAAGAAACTCTAATCCCATGGCAGTTGGGGAACACCATCCTAACTTCTGTTCTAACTAGTCTAGGTCAGCCAATTGATGTCGTGCTCTTACTATGTTCTTACCTATGTAGGAAGACATAAGCAAGTAGTCATTCTCCGACAAGGGTATGAAGTTTTCAGACATGTGAATCTATGTGACATAGAACTTTACTATTGACTAAATGGCTGAGGTCACCGGCATTCCAAATTCTTTGACATTGGAGTCCTGTCTGACATGCGATCTCATCATTGAGAAATGTGCAATACTATGATCAATCAGTGACTAGTTTCTTCCCTGTGAATATTCCTCACAAATTAACAAAAGATATTTAGTATGTTCTGCAGTGTTACAATTTAGTTGGAGTTTTATGTAATGGTCTCCTAGAGTTCTAATAAGATCCCTTGTTGTAATTGTTTGATTAGGATGCTTTTCGAGAAGCCAAAGCAAATGGCTTGAGTGTCACTGTCATTAGGAAAGGGGAACTCCGATTCGATGTAGACCAAACAATGGAAGCGTGGAAGAACAGATCACCGAGATGGGGAGTAAGATGTACCATGATAAAATCATGCAAGAACGGTCTGTGGATGTACGTTCTGTGATGAAGGGTGTTTTTGGTAACA
Source organism: Berberis thunbergii (assembly GCA_003290165.1). Lineage (NCBI taxonomy): Eukaryota > Viridiplantae > Streptophyta > Magnoliopsida > Ranunculales > Berberidaceae > Berberis > Berberis thunbergii. The sequence goes on from QNQO01005988.1 coordinate 18,460, forward strand.
CCAGACCTGCTAGGAGGTACCTTCTACATTTTAACTGTGGTAAATCCAGAGTTTGCCTTTGAATTCTACAATATAGAGCTTTCATTTGTTTTGACAATCATATAACAATAGAATCTTTTCATGAAGTGATAATAATGGCAAATTATGTGTATAAGATGAGAATTGAAGTCATTATTTTGGGCTAAATTCTAACCAGGAGATGGTCGAAGCAGATGCTAAGGAAACCTACCAAGGACCAAGGAAGCTTTAAAGGAAAGACATGCTGCGAAAATGGCCAGTTCACTTCCCGTTAAAGGTAATTCGATCTCACTTTAGCAAGGACATGTGCGAACATGTGCAGTTATTGAAAGACAGAATATGTCAAAATGGAAAAATCTATGTTTTCCTTTTTCTTCTTCTTCTTTCCTGCTTGCAAATTTCTGTCAGTTATGTGAAGTCAATTTATCTGAATCAATTCCAATTCATTTGTTACTCGACCAGCTGATATTACTGAAATAGTGGAATGTGACTTGTCTCTAAATTCGACGTGGTAGAACAATACATTTGTGCAGAATTGTAGCTTCAGCAACGAATGTAGGTGTAGAGTAAAGCATTTGAATGTAGAATCTTGACTTTCTTGCTGCTTATGTTATTGACCCGAGTGCAAATTGCCAAGCTCATAATTTCACTTTCCTAGGGAATTTCCATATTTTAATTTATTATACCATGAATGAAGTCTGTTTCTCTTTCATGTACGTGATACTACCCTAGGAGGCCACACTGAGGTTGGACGAAATTCTGATATATTAGTGTTCACCAACTTCTCCAAGCTAGTCCATTGACATGATCAAATTGCAAGTGACCTTTCTTTACCGTGACCCAGTTAAGAAGTCGCACACCCCTGTTGTTCTTCTGAGATGTGAAATGTGAAATGCCAGTTTTTAAAAGCTTGCACATGAAAAACCTATCTGTTTAGTTCATTGATTGAAAGTTACATCACTTATATGGTTACCATTATGTACCAAGTTGAAAAAAAAAACTACCTGTGTACAATAGAATCAAGCAACTCGTCGAATTACAACCATGTGGCTATATTCAATGAATCTCGTGAAGAAACTCATTAAGGTGGAGTTGGTTCTATTTGAATCTGAACATTCAGGTTCTGATGTTGTATTTCTTCAAGGGGGTATAATGGCCTCTTAGCTGAGAATGTCCAAGTGCGCTTATTGTCGTCCTCTGCATTTCAAGCTCGACTCGTCAATATGCTTCTTGCTGATGAATCAGTTCCTGTTTTTTGCGGCGTTCTTCCTTGCTGTCCTGCAACCAACGCCCCAAGAGTGATTGGACCATGTTCATCGAAGATTCCTTGTTTGAACATACTCCCCATCTTCATTTAATAAAATCAGGCATTAGAAAAGTGAGTTTCTCAAAATTGTTAGGGAAACTGAAATAGGGGACTAGTTCATGGCTCACCTGGGTAACAATAGCATACAACGTTAGGGTGCTGTAGGTGCAGAGCACTTGGATAATGACCACTGCACAAGCAGACAAAGTTAGGTAAGGAAACTTTGATCGGGGGTGTGGATATGCTGTAAAAACAGTTGCGTTTAAAACCGTTACCCTATTAGAAGTCTGGGGGATGATATATCCCAGTTTTTCCATGATACAAGAACCAAATCCATAGGTGCTCTGAAAATATCAATCAACATTAGTATGCATTCCTATATCATTCTAGAAGATTAATCTCTAACTTCAGGAAATACTAACCATGATCCAGAAGAAGTATGCAATCTCAAATGCATTCTGAAACAGTATGAAATGAATCAAGTAAAGAACAAGAGCAGGCTTGCCAAACCAGAAATGATCATCATTTAGCTTCACTGGCGCTGCTCCTGATTCTGTCTTCCTGTCTGCCACCTCTTCAGCTAACTCAGTTATGATGTGCTCTAGTTTGCACCCACAAGAAGTAGAAGCTGCAAGTCCAACCGCCTAAGTAAGCCTATGCTGTAACAAGTATCAAACACTAGAATTTACCCATATTGAATCCCACACACTTACAGCCAATGGTAGAAATGCCAACCAGAAATATGTATGCCACCCTGCATTAACAAACCCAAGACAAGATTTAGGACTTCTGTCTTTTAGGAGACGCAGAGTTGTAGAGACGGGATTTATACCTCGTACATTCAGTAGCAGGAAGAAGACTAAAAGAGCCACAAGTACCAACTGCAGTTTGAAGTTTAAATAGCGGAGAGGTGACAGTGTTCTGTTTAACCATCAGAATAGGCTTCAGTGTAACAATGTACAAGGTGTCCGTATAGTTACCTTATACCGACAATTTTCTTAAAATCAATTTCAAGCGTTCGCATCATGTACTTGTGAAAATCAAAGTCATGATTCGTAGGTGTATGTGTCTAGATGAAAAGAAAGAGATCGCCAGCAATAATTTGTAAGTAAATAGTAAGAACAGATTAAAAATATATATATATACTTGAAAGAGCATACACTAGCTTCTCGTGTTCCATTTCTTACCATGATAAACCCAAGGCGCATTGCGATGTAGTCTGATTTAGTTACAGAGCATAAAACTGTTTGATGAATGCCCTCTAACATCAAGCAACAACAGGTAAGAGACTTTTTCTTTTTCTTCTTCTTCGAATTAGAGTGACATTTGTTATGGTAAACGAAAAAGAGAGAACATAATCTGTGAAACATTTGGAAGATCTAAAACAAATGCATATTTAAAAATACATGAGTAGATTCATTCATGATTATAAATCAAGACATAACTGAGAACATCCCCAAATTCATATTTTTGGTTAGTTACTTATTTATGATGATCACTATCATTGAGATGGATACTGCAGTTTCAACCTGATTGTATTGAGAGTATATTTCAAGATGTTGTAATTACCGTAAAACATAGCTTGATATATATCTCAATGGAGGAAAGGTATTATTCAGTTGAGCCCTGATAATTGTGGAAGTAGGAAGTCAAGAATAGCCCATTGGGGGAAACTATTAGAAGGATGCGAGATCCTGTAAGAATTGTGAAACCACATGCTAAGTAGATAGAAGATGATCTGATGATATAATCTGATTTGGACACATTACTATGGTTATTTGGTGCTTCTTTTTTTTTGTTTCCCTAATCATGATTTATTGCTTCCAAGCATATGCTGATTGTTCTTCCCTAAAGTGTTTTTTGCCTTTGTTTTCTAAATGCGTGACTCTTATTTTCCTCTGCATCCATACCAGTATATTGATTCCTTGTGAGGTGGAATCTTGTTGTTGACTTGGTGATTAGATCAAAGTCAACTAGTTAAACTTCAGGGACAATATATTAGACTGATATCACAGAAATAGTTATATCATGTATTGCGTATGAGCAGGAAAAAACTCACAGTCCAGCTTATCACAACGGACTTTCTCCAATACCCTTCTGCACGCTTCCTGAAAAACACAAGATGGTGATGGGCATGGTCGTGTTTTACTTTGGCCGCTGCAAGTAGATTTATCATTCAATCGGAACATTATTAGTTGCATATAGAAAGTTCTCCAATAGAGTTCAGTAACCGTTGCTCAGTAACATTGATATTCAGATTCCTACATGTTTTTGGGTCTGTACGTTCATGCCTAATTGAATTCTCCCAGTGCGCCCATTGCCGAATCTACGTGGAAAAAATGTAAACAAGTCTGATTATGTAGCTCATTTAGTGTACTTTCTCCCAACATAGGTAGAAGAATAAAGTGTAACTTACTTTTGCCCCTCCAAGAAGCATTGTAGTGACACAGAACATCATATGAACAACTGCCAACACAAAAATGAAAATGTGTAGCTGATGTAGTCCTTCTAGTGATAGCAATGGGACTTTCCCCTGTATGATGGATGTAGGAATACAAAATAGAGGACACGGTAAGTACTTGTAGTCGTATGGGATAATAGGAACAGAACGTCTGAAGTTTATTTATCCTGCATATCTCATGACTGGAACAATCTGCTAATCTGTTGTTGCATGTTATAACTTATATGCTATATGTTCACTTCTGTTTTTCTCCTTTGAGAATTCAGATGATTAAGCATATGTTGCACTATAGCTGATTTACACTGTCGACTCCTAGTAGTTCTCAAAGCTTTTTCCAATTTAATGTTATTAGGTCCCTCAAGTCTTATTCATATATATGTTATTTTTGCAGGACTGGCTCTGGCTCAATGGATGTGCCTGGTTGGGAATCTTACTTGTTTACTAAGTGGGCAGTGAAAATATTGAAACGAGTGTACCCACTTGCTTATTATGGTATATATCAATAAGCTTCAATGAAGTTCATGGAAATTACTAGAATAGTTGAACTCAACACATCGTACCTTATGTGGACAATATTCAGCATTGCCTTCTGACAAAAGCCGGCGCCCATTCCAAAAGGTTGCAGGAGCAAAAGTATCATTGCTGACAACCCCATGCTCAGAAGAACTTTCTTTCTCTTTCACCTCCTTTTTGCAAGGAAGCATATGAGCCATAACATACTTTGGTATGCATATTTGGCTTATCAAACCTTGAAGACTGTTAGTAGAAGAGAAATGAAGCCAGAAGCATCAGTTCTGCATACACAAAACGCACTCAAAATTGTTAGTCATAGGGTTTCTTTCTGCAAAGAGGCTGAAGGATGACTCCTTTCAATACTTCTACTTTCAGACTTCAGCAACAACTGAGACAATAGTAACAGAACTCCAAGATTTGAGTAAGTCAGTAACCACAAACCTTCTTTTAGCTTTTGTAATGCCTCATACAGTGCATCTTGTTTCTTGTGCTTCAAAAACTGCAAGTGATAGTATGTCAAAAACATTTATACAATGCAGTATAACCAGAACAAATCATATTCTTATTACTATATTGAATCTGTTATTGTCATTTTACTTCTCATCCATGTTATGAAAGTTCTAGACCATTCACTGTTTCATCAATGTCAGAGCTAAATTTTTTTAGTAGCATGAAAGCACAACAATTTTTTGTGTGTAGTTATGACTAACATTCTATTGAAATCGCCAAAGGGCTGTGGTTATTTTGGGGTGGTGTTCGACCCGTAGGTCGCATCTCGGGACTTGGTTACGGATCCTATGCTCAAACCGGCTTGCCTTTCAAAAAAAAAAAAAAACATTCTATTGAAATCTAGCAAGTTAAGCATGCTGCTGCAGTGATCTAAACAAGTCAAATTTGTAGAGCAGTTATATGAATTGATAGTGATGGGAGTTTAGATACCCAAAAAAAGTTCAAAAGAGAAATCAAGTCATACCTTTCCGAGATGATGAAGTAAGCGTTCAACACCAACGAAATGAAAACTATTACAAAGCAGACTGAGCAACAACCATGTAGGAGTGTATTCCAGAGACTGCAAATCCTCTGCCATTCAATCTCAGTAGTATGAATTGACCTAATGAGTCTATAGAAACATGGTTGTTGAGAAACTATGGAAATTTTCTATTAAAAATTGAGTTGGGTTTGAATGGAAAGGTAAGAGTGAAGGAGAAGCAAAGAATGAAGTGTGTTTATGAAACCAACTTCAGAGCAGTTCCTTTTCCACCTTTTTGAATTTTGAGTCCCATAAAAATATAAAGTAAAAACTTAGAAAGTGAAGTTAAATGAATGACAAGAAATTGTGAGGACAAAAGCTGCTATGAAATTGAGTCAAAAAATTGAAAATTTTGCATTGATATTCACATGGATTGGTTGTGTGGCCAAGGAAAATAGGAAGGTGTTCTTGATAACTTTATGAAATAAAATAATACATGGATGACAAAATCAATGCTAGATAATTTGAAAAAAAGGAAATTAATTAGAGAACCACCCACCTTAGTCCCAGTGATTATGACAAATTGATTGTTTTTTCACCGACTTGAAGACTTGCAGACAATGACATTTTTTAGTTGTAACATATTCTTAGTCAATGGATTTTTTTTTTTTTTTGGTAAGCATATAGCATAATATATTAAATGTGTAAGCAAAACATAATCGAGCAAAAGTAGCTAAGTTGTGAGCCTCAATATTGATCGTAGGAATATAATTACAGTACAAGTTTTTAATAATAAAATTAAAGGGCGCCACATTCAACATGCATTTTCTGATCCTCTTTTCATTTAGATTCAGAGAGCTCGAATCTCCCAATAAGAACTTGTCTGTCATTGACGTGATTGGATTAGTAAAAGTGTTGTTTATGTCGCAAGACATTCAACCATTGTGTTATCAAAAACTTTTCCTAAAATTGGAGAAGCGATCAAGCTAGAACGAGGCCAATGAGTTTAATATATGAAATAGTTTAATAACACAAAAAATTAATTAATCAAGTCGATAGTGCGAGCCTACCGCTGAGCTAGTACCCTTGGGAAACACTCTTATTCTTTAAAATGGGAAAAGCAAAAAGTGTAATAAATTGTGACTTAAAATTGTGTATATGACCTAAACAGTGTAATAATGATGTAAAAGGTGTGAAAAGTATATGGCACCTTAAGTCGTGCAATAGCACATCACTAACAAACCAATATGACTAATACAACTTGTGGCCTAGCAGAGTGAAACAAGTAATAACAATTTCTAATGAAGTTTGGCACAAAAGATTACTACCATAATTGTTGTCGACATGGTTAGGATGACATTTTACATCTTAGTAATGTGCACTAAATTTTACTATCATTATAGCAAATGTAACATTTGAGTTTGATTTAGTTAGTCTTGCATTTATAAATTTGCTAGGTCAGAATCTATACCACTTGTTGACACTAGGGGTGGGCATTTGGGACCGAAAACTCGGACCGAACCGACAACCGGACCATCGATCGGTTTTAATTACTTAAAAAAAAATTCGGTTTGTAAAAGCCCGGCCCGGCCCGAAGTTTCTGGTCCGGGCCTCGGTTTCCATTTCTAAAGCCCGTCGGATACCCGGCCCGGCCCGACTCCATCACTTAATTAATTCTCTCTCCCCTAAAGTCAATCATATCTCCAGAAATTCTCTTAATCACAGTCTCACATTTCTATCTCATTCTCCAGAGATTCTAATGGCGAGGAAACATGGACGCCTCTCCTCAGGCCGCCTCCCTCCCCTCCTTCTCACAGCGGAGGCGAAGACGAAGACGGACGCCTCTCCTCAGGCCGCCTCCCTCTCCCCTCCCTTCTCACAGCGGAGGCGAAGCCGCGGACGCCTCTCCTCACAGCGGAGGCGGAGAATCTTCTCACAGCGGAGGGAAAGATTTCTGATCTGATCTTCTCACAGCGAGGCGGAGAGATCTCTCACAGATCGGATGCGAAGAGATTTTCTTCTGATCTTCTCACAGCGAGGCGGAGAGATCTTCTCACAGATCGGATGCGAAGAGATTTTCTTCTGATTTCTCACAGCGAGGCGAAGAGATCTTCTCACAGATCGGATTCAGATCGATCTCGATCTCTGATCTCGATCTCAGATCGGATCTGATATCGATCTCGATCGGATCTGGATCTGATCTCAATCTGGAACTCGATCTGGAACATCGATCTGGATCTGGATCTGGATCTCGTTCGGATCTGATCTCGATCTCGTTCGGATCTTGATCTCGTTCTCAATCGATCTGATCTCGATCGATCTGATCCTTATCAGATCGGATCAGATCTTGATCAGATATCAGAATAAGTCAGATCTTGAATCTGATTTGTAATTTTTGTATTTTTTTGTAATTTTTTCAATTTTGTTGAATGGATTCAGTATTTTTTTTTTAATACTGTAGAAGATTTTTGCTGTTAGGACCGAGACCGACCCGAAACCGGCCGTAAATCGGTTAACCGGGCCTTCGGTTACCATCAATTCGTCCGGTTTCGGTTCTAAAAAACACGGGCCCGAATTTTCGGCGGTTTCGGGTTTTTGCTTTTGGGCCGGTTACCCGTACTTGCCCAGCCCTAGTGACACCATTTTGAGTGGCGTGTGATTTTGGCTGTGTGATTTTCTTTAAAAGGTCTTAGTATAGAAAGTGGATCATCTCCATTTTGCAAGTTATAAAAGCAATATTAGGTATCAAATTTTGATTCAACAGTTTGGACAAGATGAAACAAAGTGACTTATAAAGTTGTTGTCCGTCTTAACAATATTTCTTCTACAACATCCAATGCCTATAATGAATTTGGTTCCAAACTTGGTATGCAATTACTTCTCAAAATTTTGTTTGGTTACATTGATGCGATAATTTCTTAAGTTTCTTTAAGTTTTTGAGCTCTTGTAACAAACTGTTTGGCACAATGCTCTCAATTTTTTTTTTTTTGATAATGCTATAGTATATTATTAATCAAAAGAACTAAGGTTACATCCAGCTAGTGCAGCAAACTCATGAGCTTCCGAGTTTAGCCCTGGGGGAATATAGTTACAGTACCACTTACATTTGACAGCAAGTAATTGTTTTATACTACTAATCAGAGGGCTCCATATCCATTGCGCATTTGTGTGCTCATCCTGATTCTTGTCATTAAGTATAGTAATGAGGGAACCAGAATCACTTAACAAAAACCTGTCCTCCTTTGGCGCGATTGAATCAGCAAAAGTGTCACCTCTGCTGCATGACACTCTGTCATGGTATCGTCCAAAACTCTTCCAGAGATCACCGAAACCACCTTAGCGAGAACATTGCCACTATCGTCCACTGCTAAAACACCAATTGCACCTTTCTGTAAAGAGGCAGAAAAACTTAGATCATAAGTAACAATAATCATTCCCTGTGTCAGACAAGTAGGTCCATGGTGTGGGTTATTAAGTCTATGGTGTTTAATGGCATATAATTGTGCCTGGATTACATTCAATTGATTGGAATAAGCGACAACTATTGGGTTGTTAAGATATCTTGGAACGGTAGGGATGGATATTTGAGTTGTTGTGTTGCAGATTAGGGAAATTGTAGGTGACAACAGTAGCTAGTACTTGGTGAATTGAGGCTGGGTCCGTTTGATGTTGATTGTGATATGAGGGTATGAACCATTGTTTTCTCCAACTCGACCAGGTGCTGTTGAAAGAGTCAAAGAATTTTAAGATTGTGAACTGGGATTTCTTAAAGAGAATGTTGTTATGCGTGTGCCAGATAGTCTAGATAACTGCAATGAATTGGGACAACATTTCCTCCCTAATATGGGAGTGAGCCTTGGTTGTCCCCCACATAAAAGTGATGAAGTTGTCAACGGTTTGAGAAGAAAGTGCAGCCGTTGGCCAATTAATTGGAATTGGGGATAATGCCAAAGATGAGCAATGAGAGGGCATAAGAAGAAGAGGTGTAAGGCATCCTCCTGATGGTGGTGGCAGAAGATACAACAGTTGTCCATCAACACCTGGACTCTTTGTAGGCTGGTCATTGTTTGGAGCAAATTTTGAGTGACTTTCCAAAGGGTGAAAATGGTGCTTGTTGGGGCTTTCAACCACCAAAGTTCTCGAAAGAGCTTGGGGTCAAACCTGGTGAGACATGATTGGAGGATGCGAAGGCTAGTGATTCACTTGATAGGACTTTGGTCACACTTTTGACTGAGAAGGCTCCTCGTTTGTCAAAATACCAAATTATGTTATCCGGTTTGTCCGAGGGTCTGATGGTTATGTCCAGGATGTCCATGGCCACAGGCTGTGGGAAGATGGAAAAAATGAGATCTGTGTTCCATTGGGGGAGTCCATAGGTTGTGAATTTGGGATGAGATAGTGTCAAGGCCAGCTGACATTATATCTCGGCATTCATCTAAAATGAAACCAGGTTTAACCCAGCAACTCGTCCAAAGATTTATAGTGTTGCCTAATCGGACCTACCAGAGGATGAATCTTATAATTTTCTTGAGGATTGTGAGGTTGCCTCTCCAAGCAAACGATGCTATAAATGAATAACTTGATATTTGAAATAGACTTTTGTTGAACCAATAGAGGCTCTTGAGTTGCCTAGTGCGGAGGTTTGAGGGTGTGGAAATTGCATTCCAGATTTTTTTCCATTAAGACAATATTTTTTGTGCGGGCTGTCGGGATATTTAGACCCCCTAGATGTCGAGGACAGATGATCCGGTGCCAAGGGCAAAGGTGTTTAACTTTGTTGTCTTCAGTTCCTTGCCACCAAAACTTTATGGATATGGTGTCCAGCTTGGTGGAAATAAAGCTTGGTAGAAGAAATGTTTGCATGGTGTAAACCAGGATTGAATTGATGACGACTTTGATCATGACTGTTCTTCTTGCTTGTGAAAGAACTTTCGCCTTCCAAGAAGACAAACAAGCGCTGACTTTGTCGATTAGGAATTGGAAGTCGACAACTTTCTTTTTGGAGAGAGGAGGGGTGATCCTAGGTATTTGTCTTGAGGATTGTAAGTTTTGGAACCTAGAATTCGGTTAATCATCTTAGCATGTCTGTGGTGGACATTGGAGCTGAAAAAGACAGATGATTTATCATAATTTACTGCTTGCCCGGAGGCGTTGCAGTAAGAGGAGAGGATCTCTTTTACAACATGGGCTTCAGTTGGGGACGCGCAACAAAACAACATAAGGTCGTCTGCATACAGTAGATGACTATGGATGGAGATCTTCTACGTATATTGATGCCTTTGATTACCCCATTAACTTTTGATTTGGCCAATTTTCGAGAAAGTGCTTCAACAACAAGAATAAACAGATAAGGAGAAATGGGGTCTCCTTGTCGAATACCTCGGGACCGGGCAAAGCTTGTGAGAGGGCTACCATTAAGAATAACTTTGAGGGAAGAGGTGGAGACACATTGGGAGGTCAATTCAATCCAATTTTCATCAAAGCCGAGGTTTCTCATAATATCGAAGAGGAAAAACTACTCAACTCTGTCACATGCTTTGGCCATATCTATTTTTATTGCCATCCACCCCTATTTTTTCATTCAGCAATGTTTCACTTAAAATAATGTTTTATAGGCAATGACAACATTGTCAGGAATTGATCGGCCTTTAAGGAAGGCTCCCTGATTGAGGGAGATAATGGTGTCCAGGATAAGCTTAAATCTATTGGCCAAGATTTTTGAAATGGTTTTGCAGATGAAATTACAAAGGTCAATAGGTCGAAATTTGTCAGGAGTAGTGGGGTTTGTGACCTTTGGGATGAACGCGATGAAGGTTTCATTGAGTTTAGGGTCCTGGTGGCGCGTGATGAAAAAAATTTCACCACTTCAACTATGTTGGAAAAAGAAGCCATGAAAGCCATCTGGACCTGGGGTTTTGTGACTTCCCATGGAGAATATAATATCTTTGATTTCCTCCTCTGCGGGGATGGCTAAGAGTTGTTCATTTTCCCGTGTCGTGATAACTGGGGGGAACAATGATCCAAGGTCGGTGCTGGGTTTGGGTTTGAGGAATTAAATATCGAGATGAAGTAATCAGTACGGATGGTGCCCATAGCAGAGTTGGTGGAGTGCCACCGATTGTTGTTGTCTCGGAGGCGCAAGATCAGATTTATTTTTCTGCGGATCATGGAAGCAAAATGGAAAAAAAATGTATTTTTGTTGTCGACTTGAAGCCAGGATTCACCGGATTTGTTTTTCCAAAATAGTTTTTTCCCTATGGTAAAGTTCCGATAGGCGGTCTTCAAGGACAGATATAGCATTGGCATTGTCTAAGGATGGGTTTGCATTTTGGGCTTGGTCCAGGGCATTCATGGTTTCTTGTATATTGGTGTGAATGTTGCGGAAGGTTGTTTTATTCTATCTTGTGAGTGATTAACTAAGTTTTTTTTGTCTTAAGATGGAAATTGTGGCCCGGGTTGGAGTGGAGATGGGTTGGCCAGAAAGTATTAACTAGTGTGCAACAACTAGGATCTCTCGTCCACATATGAAAGAATCGAAAAGGTTTTGGGCCATATGGAGTTGAAGTTACTAGTTGGAGGGAGATGGCACGATGATTGGAAGATGAAGAGTGAAGTGTTGAAGCTAAAGAGGAGGGAAAGAGTGTCATCCATTCTGTGGAAACCAGGATTTTGTAAAGTTTGGCTTTGGTCTCATTTTTGTCTTTTCTTTTATTGGTTCATGTAAATTTGGAGTCATTTAAGAGAAAATCAAGCAATTGGTGGGTATCCATGAAACCTCTTAGGTGTCTAACTGGATGTAACGGTTTTACTCCCTCCAAGTTTGTCTTTCGGATTAAGTATGGCATTAGGATCTCCCATAATGAGGGTGTGGTTTGTCTGAGACGCATAAAGGTGAGAGAGCATGTCCCAAAAAGGTGCTCGAAGAGACGGATTAGGTTATTCGTAAACAAAAATAATGGACCACGAGACAATAGAGTAGTAGCTATCTATGATGCATGAAAAGTAATATTTATATGATGAAATAACTGTGAGATTAATACATTCTTTCCAAAATAAAGCAAGACCGCTTGAAAGACCTGAAGCTGCTACTGTGGCTCCGTGTTTGAAGCTTAGTCTCCACCGCAATCGATCAATTTTGGCTGCCATCGCTTTTGTCTAAAAAAGAAATATGATCTCTGATTTGGATTTTAGGGATAAGGCCTTGAGATTTTAGAATGCACCAGGGGATCCAACCACATTTTGTTAACCCCAAAATAACATATTGGACACACAAAAATTATTCATGTAGTAGGATTCAAAATGTAAATTTTTAGATGTAGGATTTTATAGGTTTTAAATGCAATATTTTTCTCATACTATATAATAGTTGAACAAAATTTAAATTTATGATATATATATATGAATGGATTATATATATAAAACCAATAATACGAATGAATAATATATAGTATAAATGAATTATATATATAAATGAATGAATATACGTGTATTGATTGACAAAACCAATACGCGTATTATAAATGAATTATATATATACACATGTATTGGTTTTGTCAACCCCTCTATGCTTAATGATTGAAATTTAACAAATGTGTAACTGAATTGTAGTTTAATAGATAATTAGCACTTTTGTTCTTTCATTCAAAATTCAATTAACACCTAAACAAGAAAATTTCACCACCAAATAATTTGTATTAATAATAAGTCGGTGTTAATTTTTTGTTAAACTACATTTTCATTACTGAGAAATATAATTTTTTGTCTAGTTGTCTGAGCCAAGACGTAGGCCTTCCATACTTTAGCTTGATGCAACAAAGTTAAAAGGAAATCTTATTCAAACCCAACTTACATTAGGGAACCCAATCACGTATTGGTTTTCTATATTTTGAGGAAACCCAAAATCATAAGGGTATTTGAATAATTTAGTGTTCCACTTATCTAATTTGTACAAAAATTGGCATGATAGAAAGTGTGTTATGATGTGAGGGTCAAAATTAATCAAAGTTTTTATTAGATGAAAAAAAAGAAGTTTCAAACAGTAGAAGTTGAGTTCTGATTTTTTGTTTAAATACGCTTAGAGAAACTCTTCTAATTCATTTGAAGAAAAAATACTCGCGTAGTGAAATGCATTAGATTTTCTAATTTTTTGAAATGCATACGGTGTGAAATGCATATTTTAAATTTTCAAATTTTTGTAGTGGTCATTAGTTTTGTTGAAAAGATCTTCAAAAATGCATTTCAATAATACAAATTTAAAAAAAAAATTTCAACAACTAAGTAAATAGTTATGATAATTTTCATTTTTAAAAAGAAAAGAAAACACAAAAACTTTATTTCTCCGCTACATGTAGATTCCAGTAATTTAAGTTTTATGTTTTATTTATTTATTTTATCTTTTTCTCATACTTTATATTTACAAATATACCATTATAGAAAAAATATCAACCCAAAACATTTTTCTCAACTTTCAATCCTAGCCATATTTTATCTCAAAATCCTTATGAATAGTAAAATTGATTTGTAAGATACATTAGGGTATTCTTAGTGACGTTGACACTCCATTAATATTATTTTGCTAAATATCGTGTATTGAACACCATTGCCACACCCCATTTTCGCCATCAATCAGTTTTGAAGTACGAGTCTATTCTAAAGTAAAAATATATACTATAAACTTTAAGATTAGAATAAGTCAAAATTTGAATTAGTTTGGAAAAAAAATTTTCAAACCTCAAAAATCAGTTCTCCTCCAAACTTTAAATTCGCCAAAACTTTGAGATTATATTAAACACCATAGGAAAAGAAAGACAAGATAGCTTGTTCACATTAATCTTTGTTGCTTGAAAAATTGAGTATGATCATGATACGGAACAAGAAGTACCCTACACGAAACACACTAAACCACATAACAAACAATCTAAACTTGGTTCCAAACTTGGGATGCAATTACTTCTAAAACTTTGTTTGGTTATGTTGACACAAATAAATGTTTCTCAAGTTTCTCTACATTTTGAGCTATATTTAGCTGTTTGGCTTGATTTTTCCAACTTTATCTTTATACATAGTTTTTAAATTTTTTTGTGGACGTAACCATGTTTTCTTAACCCAAAAACAACACGAAAATTATTCATGTAATTGTTGATTGGAAACGCATGAAAGATTCAAAATGTAAATTTTTTTAGATGTAGGATTTTTTGGGTTTTAAATGCAATTCTTTTTCATGCAATATAATAATTAAACAATTTTGAAATTTACGTACTTATTTATATATTCTTATTTTTTATTTATTTTTAACATGTATTAGTTTTGTCATTCCCTCTATGGTTATCCTAAAAAAGAAAAAAAAGGACAACGGAGATAACGAAAATTGTCAAAATTGTGGATACTATCTTAAGAAAGAAACATGGTGCATAAAGTATATCGTCACATGTGATAGTCCATGTTTGTGGAAAAGTCCTACATAGTACATGTCGCGTGCATCACAAGTGTTCTTTGTGTCGATTGTTCTAATAAGTTTTTTTTGACAGGTTACGATGCATTTGTTAGTGAAACATGAAATATTTGATTTTATTATCTAGGTTAAATAAATGACTATACTTCAAAATATCATAAAACCTATTACAAAACTTGTTATAGTAGTAACTTTGATACATTATAAGAAAAAGTAAGTCAAAAAATTATAATTCTCCTTGTGAAATATTACATTTTGATTTACGAGAATCAAATTAAGAACCGGTTATAAGTTATATAGCTCGATACTTAACTATCAAGTGTCAAATTTGGTTCATTTTATCGGGTAAAATACAAAAGTAATTTGATAAAAGCAAACAAAGCGACTTTTAAAGCTCTTGTTTGTCGATAATCATTTTTCTTCAGCCAAAATCTAACACTAATACGAATTGGTCTAAATGACAATGACTGGTGTCTATAATTACGTAACAATTTTGCTTTACTTTATGTCGATAGATGGATAAATGTTTCTCTCAACTTTTTTTTCTTTTGAATTTCAAAGTATTCCGCATATTAACGTCGATAAGTATATTTTAGTTTTTCACATTTTAATTATAATAATCAATAATATATTATTTTTTACATTAACAATGTAGTTTCCACCTTCCAATAAATACCACATTTTTGTACAAATATCAGTTGCCTCTTATTCTCTATTTGTTTCAACATCAATAAAATTTCACAAATATTTATTAGCTAAAAAAAAGAAAAAGTCAGAAAAAACAGAGAAGGAAATCTTCTTCACACCAATACTTCAATCCATTATCTCTCTCGATCATCTCAAGAGCGATTAGGAAGCCCCAATCACTCTTTTTTCGAATGATGATCGA
>QNQO01005989.1:0-81642 GCA_003290165.1 Berberis thunbergii
TAAAATTCACACTCGGCTCTGAGTTTGCGTCCGGATCGAACTACCTAGGACAAGAACTAAACTAAGGTGGTTTACTGGTGTTTTGGGCAAAAAACGAATATGATTCCTGACACCTAAGAATGGCAACAGGGCGAATTGGGACAGATTTGGGCAAATCCGCCTCGCCAGAGATCGCGGATCCCCAATTTCACCCCGTATAATCGATTAATTATTTTTGTTAAAATCCATCCCTGCTTCGTCACAGATTGTGGATATTCGTTCCACGGTGGCCGCCCCACCCCGATTAACCGTTGAAAAAATATGTACAACCTCCATCACCATCACTAAAACTGGAAATTCATCCTAATTGATCAATTGCATCAATGGTGTGTACTAAAGTCCTCCCTTATCTCTGTAACTCTTCAATCTTCACTCACCTCATCCTTTCATCTTTTATGTTGAGATCCTAAAGAAACGCACAAGGATAAACATCAAGAGATAATAAGCAATGGGTAATCCACATTTCACTCAATATTCACTTCTAGCAATGTCAATAACGAGGATGCCGAGGAAATCTCTGTAGTAAGAAGAGAGAACCAGATAAATAAGCATGGAGAGAAGAAAAGAGAAGCAGGGAGAGAGTATGCGACGGTTGTCACTACCGTGAAGGGTTGTTCGACGACTTGAAGAAAGGGGACGATGTTCTGATGGTGGCTGTGAGAAAGGGTCGATCGATCTAATCTGCTGCGGGGTTGTGCTGCAAAGAGATTGATCAGTGGAGAGAGGGTGATTGTGACTTGGAATAAGGGATGTTGTGGTTCATCATGGTTGTGGTTGAGAGAGATTGTCGACCTGTGTGTGAGGTGAAAGAAACATAAGATGTGAGAGAAAAATAAGAAAGAAAAATGGAGAGAGAAGTAGAGGAGAAAATAAAAAAAAATAAGCAAGGAGAGAAGCAGCAAAAATAAGAACTTACAGAGGAGTGGAGCGACAATGGCTAGTGGTGGTCTTGGTGGAGGCATGGAGCGGTGGGTTCTCTATGCAGGCGATGGATAAAATAGAGATACTAGGGAATGGATGGTAGTGATTAGGGCTGGGCAGGTCCGGGTAACCGGCCCAAAAACCTAAAATCGAAGCCAGGACTGAATTTTTGAAAACTGAAATTTGAGAACTGACACCGGACCGAATAAGACCGGTTAACCGGATCTCAGTTAACCGAATTCTCGGGTTGGGTCGAGCCGGTTTCGATCCAATCTCTTTCAACCTAGATTTTTTTTTCTATTTTTTTTCTCTCCCCTCTCCCTTTTCCTTCATTTTCATTCAAACTATGACCGTGTGTGAACAAAACTCTGAGATCTCAAAGCCTCGGAACTACTGGTTTACTTGCGAAGAAATGTGAACATGAAAAGAAAACCACAAAAGGTAGTGATGAAAACAACAACAAATGATGGAGACATGGCACCAGCGGCTGATGTAGGTCTAAGAACCGGTGCATCAACAACGTTGGCAACGGAGAAGATGGCGAAGAAAGCAACAACCACGAAAATAACGAAAAAGAAGATTTGGAGCTCTCCATTTCTCTATATTTCTGAAGATTAGAATAAAGTTTTCTTCGTTGATGGAAACTGAGAGAGATAAGTGAACAAACTCTTTTCTTTTTTCTTCCGCGTTTGTGTGTAGATGTGAGAAAGATAATGGGTTTGTAATTGATTTGATTTGACTATTCAGTTGAAGTGTAGGGACTAGGGACCTCCTTTGTGTAGGTACATAATTTTAATGTAGGGACCTCCTTTGTGTACTATGTACTACATATGAATAGAATTTGGGTTGGGCTTGGGGGAAAGTGGAAATTGATTATTTAATTTTTTTCTTAAATATTCGGGCCGGGCCGGTTATCTATCGGGCTTTGAGAATCATCATCATAAAAGGTCATTCCCGATATTTTCGGGGTCGACTACATGGATTTTGGTTCTCCAAGCAATGCGGTCTTCCCACATATCCTCGCATAATCCAAACTCAATGATATTCTTTCCCATTTCAACCCCCGCCTTCATTTCAAGTTTTCAACGATCGTCCCCTCCGTCTACACCCTCCATTAACTTGCCATCTATACATTTTATAATTAGCCGTCGTGCTTGGTCTCCTCCGCACATGACCAAACCAAGTTAAACGTCTTTCCCTAATTTTGTCCTCTATGAGAGATACACCTAAGTATCTCCTAATTCTTTAATTTCTTATTTTATCCTTATGAGTTTTACCACACATCCACCTTAACATACGGCATTTCTGCTACTTGCCATCCTATGCGTATGTTGTCCCGTAGTAACCCAACATTCTGAACCGTATAGCATGGCTGGTCGAACAATTGTCTTATATGCATTTCCCTTTTAGCATTGCAGACATCCTTCTATCTCATAATACTCCTGACGTCATTATCCATTTCAACCAACCAACTTTAATCCTATGATCCACATCTTCTCCAATAGCCTAATTCTTTTGAATTATAGATCCTAGATATCGAAAAGTCTCACACTTTGGGACCTCTACACCTTTGATCTCAATTGCATTACTTCTCCCTCATGGTTCACAACCAAAGTTGCACACTAGATACTCCGTATTCGAACGACTAATTCTAAAACCTCTACTTTCTAAACCTGCACTAGTCTCATCAATTAAGACAATATCATCTGCAAATAACATGCACCAAGGTACGTCTTATTGCATACGTCTCACTACAAGAAAAATTGTGATTAATAGCGTTTAAAAACCGCTATGGTAGGCTACCATAGCGGTTTAGTAACCGCTATGACAGCCGGCGCTATAATAGACCCAGGGGATATTATAGCGGTTTTAAAACGCTATGGTAAGTTTGGCTTTTATAGCGTTTCAAAACCGCTATGGTAGCCTCTTCCATAGCGTTTTAAAAACGCTATAGTAGACTCTAAAACCGCTATGGTAGACTCTACCATAGCGTTTTAAAAACGCTATAGTAGACTCTAAAACCGCTATGGTAGCCTCTTCCATAGCGTTTTAAAAACGCTATAATAGACTCTAAAACCGCTATGGTAGACTCTACCATAGCGTTTTAAAAACGCTATGGTAAGTATACATAGCAAATTTTTTTAATTTTTTTTAATTTTTTTATACACTATCAAATGACTTTTTATTACACATCTCATAAGTTTTATGTCTAGAAAATAAAATTTTAAATGTGCCAAAGTTAAACATTTCCATGAATCGAGGCAAAGTAATGTAATTAATTAATAAACGGTATTACATCGAGTCACAAAATCTATCAAATAATAAAAATAATGTATTACAATTATGGTACTTGGGATAACAAACTGAAAATCAAGCGATGGTTTTGCCCATTGGATCAATGAGAATCATGCCAATAACACCACCCGCTTCTCTAACAAAATGGCTTTTTTGCTTCTAAGGTCTGGGAGTTCAAAATTCTATTTATGACACTTGGACCTATCAAAATTATCAATCACTCCAAGGATCATTTTCTGCCCTCACTTCTGAAGGCTCAACGACTTTTGTTTCATAGGCTTCGGCAGTTGAAGCAGCTTCAGATTCTTCAGTGGCATCAGACTCTTCTGATCTTCCCCATCTCCCGCCAAGGGCAATTGCCATCATTTCATATATCTTGTTACCCAAATCAGGTGGACTATCAGGCTGCAAATATTATCAAGATAGAGTTAAGTAATTATCAAACAGGTTTGGTTCAGAAACAAGTTTCAGAGGGAGTCCTTACTGAGTATCCACTGGAGATCAAAGTTGTATCATACAGCAAATCAACTGCTCTTTTAGCTTCACCACTCTCGGGAGCATTCTTGCATGCAGCCTACAGGGTAAAAGATCATCAAAAACTGACCAATGAAGCCACTGAATGATGACATTCATTCAATATTGACACTTGGAAGAGCTGGGTGCTTCTCCTAGCTGATGGTATGGTATGTTTATGAATCAAGGCACAGATCCATGAGATTTCTTAAAAGTTGCAATACTTGAAAAGGAAGTAATAACAATGTTATGCCAAAACAACAGAACAAGGACAATGGATACCACATATTTCTCAAAAAATTGCAACACTTATAAAGGAAACAACAACAATGGTTGCAAATAGCACAAGTTGATTTGTCATTATAGTGAGACAACATAACAGTGAACACTAGAAGTCCCAAACATTGATTACTACGTTTACCTCAACTAAAAAGTTAGCAAATGACCTAAAGATGGATTTTCTTTTCCAAAGAAAAAAGGTGCCAGACAAAAGTACAAACAATTTGAGTAAGATAATGCCTCTTTAAGTTAGTAGATACTGTCTAATGTTTTTCATTTAGTGCTAACTGCTAAGCACTACAGACATGTACACGGCCTACAGATTTGATCAAGAGTGAAATCACTGGCAACAACACCTAGTAAGTGCATTACATAACTATAGTTTCCTTCTCCAGGGATGAATAATGCTTTGACACTTGAGATATAAACTTAACTAAAAGATTATGAAAGAAAAACACAAGATAACCAAGACTGCCAGTGAGAGTAGGCATGCTTCATTCATTTGTTGTCTGATATCAGAAATGTATGCATTTGACAAAAATCAAACGGCATTTAAAAGCGTTATCTTACACTCAGCAGCAAGCAATGATAGCAACGATAGCAGCAGCAACAAGCAACCTCTCTTCTTGACAACTCCTTCAACATCTCTGCAAATGATCAAAATTTGAAATTTTTTATGTTCTGGCCTAAAACTAACACATACTTTCAGTACCACGATTACATCGGTGTTCTAGTGCATTTGGATGAAATCATAAACTTTTGAATCTTAGCCATGTGCATCAATTGAAAATTTTCTTGAATTGCCATATTGAGTCCCGACACCTTGACATCTAGCAGAGAAATCCAAGGTTTCCCTCACTGTCATTTCTCCAATGTCAAGATCATTCTGACTAATATAAGCAGAAGTTTTCCTCGGAACAAATTCATGCATTTCATGCCCATTATAGGCAATTTTTCCAGAAACCTATAGTTATTAGAGAAATCAAATTAATACCATCATATATGAAGATGAAATTAATAGCTAGTATTGAGTAGGCTTTCAATGACGAAACTCAGAAAAGGCGACGAGAAGGTCTCCATATATACCTCTAGCTTTGAATCAAGCTTCCCTGCCAAAGCTAGCAGTAAGGAGGTCTTCCCAGAGCCTGGAGGACCTAATAGCAAACTCATCCTGTATATAGGCAAACAAATTAGTCTTTTAGGCGTATAACGGAATGAAAATTCCATATGAAACCCAACATACTAAGTGTCCATGTTGTATCATTCATTACAGTCCTTTATAGAACATACTAACCACAACATATTCTTCTATGACAATCCAAAAGAACTTTGAGCTGTTCCCTTTTCTTAATCTGAGAAGAATGGAATTGATTCATCCACTAACCAGACACGAAAGAAGTTGAGGAATATGATAAAGCTTTTAATCCTATCCTAATACAGTGTAAAAGAAAATCGCCAAAGTTGTCATTATTTTAACAAATGTATTACAAATTGCCTTCTAAAACAGCTAACTGTCATGCAGAACTCTGACATGAATGAAGTTCAGAATTGACAACTTACAGTGATAATTAGAGAGAGTTTAACATTCACGGATATGCCCCTCACATAAATTAGATTCATAAACCATGAAATATAAAATATAAATCTATAGATTGGGTCATATGGTGTTTATGGTTGCAAGCCAAGTTGCTACGATGTCAAACGTACTGATAAGGTGGCATGAACATAGAGGACACTAGCATGTTAGCTCTCCCAGATGATAAAAGTCAGGAAATGAAATTAAATGCTTGACATTTCTCCCTCATCTTGTAATAAATTATTTGAAGAGGGGATGCCTTATATATGATACAAACAATCTATGTGTTTTATGTTGTCATTGTCTTTATCAGCTGATTATGCTGATAGTAATTGCTCACAATATCAAAAGTTATAACGTGAATATTGCACACTAATAATTTTTTGTGCACTTGGAGATGATATCAATCAATATTCCCTAGTCATTGTTTGAGATCATACCAATTATATTCGAATTCCCATTCAGCTGATTTAAAAAAAGCCAAGTCAATCTCTGCTGGGTCTATTGTCAATATTTTTTAAGACAGAAACATGAGTAGAATTCCAGGCTAACTCAAGTATTGATTATATATATATATATATTAAACATTAGGTAAGGAAAATAATATGAGAATAGAAATACTATTAATTGCTATGTTGACCCATATAGCGCCATAATAAAAGGTTTTCACTAGTGATAAAATGTCCTGCTTCAAATGAACTATTGCATCTCATCTGAAGTCTTAGATGCTTTTTGGTAATCATATGCTCAAAATATTCTAAGTATGCTAGAGTATTTAGACTGAATAAGCGAACATTATTGCGGGGAATATGCATATTAACTCACATTTAATATATATCCTAGATGCATTTTCTTTGGAATTGAAGGTTTGTTAATAAGGTGGGAAAATTACTAACATAAAAAACACACATTCTTCAGCTATTTTTACATTCCACCTAGATACAGTTTGCTTAGCACTACAATTTTCTTGAGCTGCATGCAATATTTGATCAAAACATGCTGCCCATAAAATAAAAATTAAACACAAGAGGATGATTAAAAAAGACCTTCCGAGGGTTTGGAATGGAACAAAGAGGAAGGGGAGCAATCATTTCTTGGTACGCACACTCATCTCGCTCTGTGACTTGGATTACCCCATCCAAAACAAGAACCTTGCCATAAGTTGCTGACTGAAAAGGAAGAATTTAAACATGGATTAATTGGCAATAATCAATATATCAAAAGTAATGGAAAGTATTTGCATGAGGTTGAGAGAAACATGAATTTAACTAAGGAAGGTTTAGAGTGACAAGTGGAGAGCAAGCAACACAAGAACAAGGTTTTACTTCTAGCAAGATAAGAGGAAATTTTCTAACAGCTTACCAAGTAATAAGGTGAACGTATCATACCTCACACTAGCCTAATATAACGTATAAAAAATAAGAAGAGATTTCATAATCTTGTCAAAATAATTTTCATAATCATTCAATGTAAATATAAACATATAGTTGGTCATCTTGTTAAAGCAAACTCAGCTGAGGTAATAAAACCAAGGGAAGTTGGTTCTTCAAATGAAGGATCACAAAATGACAAGTATCGTATGCCACTTTATTAAGACACGATTTCATTTATTGTATAAACTAACTTATAAACTGTGAAGTGTTCCTATACATGATATATAATCTCCTAAACATATACAAAAGATCCGAACAAAATGATAAGTAACAACACAACAAAATAACATCTTGATAATTGGGTCCAAGCAGCTACCTCATATTTGCTGGTGCCTCCTGGATTTGCTAAATGCTTATCCTCAACATCTCCTGCTTGCGAAGATACTACTGTTGATACTGATTTGTTAAAGTTTTCAACGAGTGACTTGCATTGTTCTTTGATTGGAAAGTTTTCTACAGTTAAAACTTTGTTTCTGTTCGAAGTCATTGAGAAATGACCTTCCAAAGTAGTCAAGAGATTGATGCCAATGTCGCCTATGCTAGAAAGCAATTTTGCCGTGGAGGACTTTTCATCAGCTACAAAACTCTGGTCATATGAAACAAATGCAAAAGTTAGTCCATATAGCATTTTCTCAAGAGGCAAGGTTTAGCAAACCCAAAAAATGTTCCAGAATCTTCACCTCAGTAACTGATAAAACATCCTTATACATGGCCTTGCAACTAGCCACTGATTCACACAAGACTTGTGGGATATCCCGAAGAAGTAGTGATTCTTGCTGAAGTCCGGATATCGCCTCCATCAATTGGTTGTTTACTTCTAGTTGCTTTGCATGTTTTTTCTGGAGGAAAAAAATGATGGCTCTAGGATCAAACAATGAAGAAGATGAATTCCCAAAACACGGGGAAATGACGTGTAATAGAATGTAAAAACTAAAGCCATAAGAGTGGCAACCTTATTAAGTTGGAATGTATTAAGAGTGACAAAGCATGTTGTTTTAGCAATTCAAAATAGGAAATATATTGGGACAACTTAGATAGTTAAATTTGTTTCACCTTGAATGTTTTAATGGTTTATATTATTTATATAGATAAAGAATACATTCTTACAATCACATAAAGCAGAGCAAACCTATAAATTGTGAGACAGCGATAATTCCAAATGAATTATCATAAAGGATAAGTCTGAAAAACCAGCTGCATTTGTTAATTGAATTTGTTGAAAGAAATGAAAAGCACAGATTCTTTCTCTTACCTCGAGTTCACTTTTTTCTCCAAGAGCAACTTCTAATTGCCTCTTAAGATTTTGAACCTCTTCTTTATGACGATCTTTTGTGTATTGCTCAAAAGGATTACCCTGTCACAACCCAGATGACTCCATCAAAAACAAATATGACTGAATTCAAAGTATTGCAAACTTCCTAATGATCATCAAAAAAGAGATCAACTCCATCTGAACTAAGATCCAATGATTTTCCTTCATGTTATTATCCTTAAACTATTGCCAGAAAGCAATTTTTAACAATAGGATACGTTATCAAAATGTAACTTGTTGAGTTCCTGCATGTGGGAATCACTACCTATAACTGAAAATGGACAGTAGCACGTATATAAATTATTTCTCTTCAAATAAATTATGAACTAAGAAGTATTTTCCTTCATGTTTTGATTATATAAATTATGATGATGAGAACTAAAAAAAAAGGGGGGTATGTCAAATACCTGAAATACCAAAACATTTTGGTAATCAGACTTCTCTTCAAATAAGACATTTTCTACTTTGAAAGAGTGTGCTTCTCCTGTAAAATTTGGACAAATGGTCAAAACTACCACAAAAAATAGAATTGTCGATGATGCTAATATCAAACGAGTTAAGGCCACACTGAGGGAAACCCGATACTTGAGAAAATCCAAACTGTATCTACGATTAGAAAGGGAAAAAAATGGATGTCTCAGTTAAATATTTGAGATAAGTTCTGCAATATGGATTTTCATATATGAATGTATAACCATGGTCTTCAAATGCCATTCAAAAATCTTTCTTCTTAACTTGATCTCTTGATCAACTGAACCAAACCAAGCAACATAGGAACTTCTACAAGACCATGTACAAGAAAACAATAGCTATAACCATGACAAATTAAAAAAACACACACACAAATCACTTCACTCCCATTGCCTCTACTAAGAGCACCATTGATCCTAAACAACAAACAAGATTTGGACAACAATTATCATGAAGGAAACAACCATTGTCTGTATTGATGCTTCTATCCACTGGATTCATTCTAAAGCCTGATATGGCTTTATCACTTTCACTGTGAGAGTCATTACTAGCATAAATGAGGGTCAAGTGAAAGATAGGTGCAACACCAGTTTCAGGAAAAATGAAATAAACAACTCATAGGATTTATAGATCTTTGGCTTAGGAGTTCAATCCCATACCTCTTGCTTCAAAGAAATTTGCAGCTCAATCTTGGGAGATTGTTTCTTCATGGGTTCGGTACATCCGTTTACTTGTCTCGTATCCTAGTGTAACCACATAAACAAATACAGATATAAAAAATAATGTTATAAGAAAATTAATTTTGGATCCAAGGTTATGAAACTTGTTCCAGTTATGATTGCATGATATTAGAAGCTTTTGGGCTACATGAAATATGTGCCAAACCTTGACTGATGCGATAATAATAAATGTGAAGAGGAAGAGCAGATTAGAAAATCCTTGAACGAGAAAATGGGTGTCTTACCAGCTTGTGAAGATGAGACACTACTTCTGGTGAGATGCCCAAACTCTCTTCCTTGACTTTTCTACAAGATTTACTGCCATCAGCCAAAGAACATAAATCAGCTTCAATAGGATGGAAAAATACACATCTTGCAAATATGGGGTTTGAAACAAAAACTATAGAAAACTATTTTTTAATCAAGTGGTGAAACCAAGAAGACCCACTAATCTTTCAAGTACAATCAACCCTCATTAACTTGAACACTTTACCAAAATGCACTCTTATATCCTTATTCAAGACTGACTCTCATTATGGGTAGTTGATTCTCCAATCTAAGTTTTCAAACTCCAATATCCGATTTTGGAAAAACCCCAATCCATTGAAGGAACCCATAAACCAAATTAAAAACTACTAAATATGAGATAATGTATGAATTCAGAATGCAAAGAAAAGCTTACCTCTTAGAGCATTCGTGTCTTGGGTTACTCCCATGAACTTAGATGATTTAGGAATGGATTCATACCACTTGACTTCATGATGTTTAGAACCAAAGCTTGCTTCAGACCCCATTCTTGAGACTTGTCCAAAAAATGCTGCAATTTGAGGCAAGATTTGCATCACAACAATGAGACAAGTGTTCACAACAAATAGACATTTTTCTCATCAAAACAAACACAAACAAGAAATGGGTACCTGAGACAAACCCCTAGTATACAAAAAATCAATCTCAAAAATTGCAAACTCTAGATTTTACCTTTGAGATTCGATTCTCGCTAGCTGGTCATCAAAATCTTCAAGAACAAGTCCCTATCACAAAGATCTAAACCCAAACACCACCACTCTCAACATCCTGAAACATCAATCGAATTCTAATCCAACATCGTCATCTCCCTCCAATGACTCTTCTTCTCACCAACTCACCAAATCGGCAGTCCCAATCTCCACCTTCGGAGTCTGATTCAACTCAACCTTACTTCTCCACCTCCCCCATCCCGCTCCCTCCTCTGATCCTTTCCCTTCTTGAAATTTGCAAACAGAGAAGAACTCACTTGAAGCAGGCGAAGGCGGTGGAATGGCAGATGCGAGTGGCGTCGACGGTGGTTCTCTTCTCTGTGTGCGATGGAGACTAAAGGGGGAGAGAAAATTAGGGATTTTAGGTTTATATGAAGATCTCTCTCGATTCGTTTTACTAAGTCAACGAAAATGGAGAGAGCAGGGAAAAATTATCACATATACACAGAGAGATGGGGATAAAAAGATAGGGAGAGAAGGCAACAAGAGCGAGAAGGATGGAGAGAGAGTTTTGCTTTTGGTGAGGGAGAGTCGCGAGGGAGAAGAGCGAGACTGAGAGGGAGAAAGCCTTAGATGTTGAAGTGGAATCGAGCGAGGTCTCTGTTTTTATTTCCCGCCTACTCTGCTGTGAAGCAATTGTGGAGCGCGAATTTCTTTTTCATTTCCCGCGCGAGGCCCTTTTGGTGAATTCAATCAATTATAGCGCTTTTCACAAAAACGCTGTAAACATATGCTATGAATGATCACTTTTCTTGTAGTGTCTCATCAACTCATCCATGACCAAAGCAAAAAGATATGAACTTAACGCCGACCCTTGATGTAGTCCTACTGACACTGGAAATTTACTGGACATCCCACCTACTGAGCGAACACTTGCTACAGCCCCTTCATACATATCCTTAATGATATCGACATAACATTGAGACGCTTTCTCCCTTTCAAACACCCACCAAATTAACTCCCTAGGGACCCTATCATATGCTTTCTCCAAATCAATAAAAACCATATGCAAACTCTTACGCGTCTTTCGATATTTTTCTATAGTTTGCCTAAGCGAAAAAATGGCCTTCGTAGTAGACCTACCTGGCATAAATCCAAATTGATTATCCGAAACCATGGTTAAACTCCTAAGTATTCATTCTATAACCCTTTCCCAAAGTTTCATCGTACTACTCATAAGTTTTATCCCTCTATAGTTCGAGCAATTCTGGATATCCCCTTTATTCTTATAAATTGATACCACAATGATATGTCTCCATGAATCTGACATTTTTCTAGTTTCCAAAATCTTATTAAAGAACTTAGTTAGCCATTGAATCCCAACTTCTCGCAGACATTTCCATGCTTCAATTGGTATATCATCCGGTCCAACGGCCTTCCCTGTCTTCATTCTCTTTAAAGTTTCTCTCACTTCTATGGCATTAACTCTACGATGGAACACACAATCTCTCCCTTCCTGTGAAGCATACCCTTCCAAGTTTAACTCCCCTACATGTGTTCCATTGAGTAGGTTCCAAAAGTAATCATTCCATCTATCTAAAATAGCTTTATCCTGCATTAAAACTCTTTCATCCTCATGCTTAACACACTTAACATGACTCAAGTCCCTAGTTTTTCGTTTTCTAGCTTTAGCTATCTTGAAAACATCCTTATCCCCTTCCTTCGTACCTAGCTTATTATAAAGATCATCATATGCTTTCTTCTAATTAGCTTCCCCTACTGCTTTACTACTCAACTTTTTAGCTTGCTTATAAAGTTTATAAGACTTTAGGCACCTATATTTTTGCCACACCTTAAAACATATTTTATTTTTCGCAATGGTTTGTTGCACATCATCGTTCCACCACCATGTCTCCTTGTCATATAAACCTCATCTTTGGCATCTCCTAACTTTTTCTTCGCACATCTTCTTATTTGATTTGCCAAATGTTCAAAAAGATCCGCGCTATCAGTCCTATCATTTGGTTATAGATTCTCCCAACCCTCTGAAACTGACTGGCTACCCAAAATCTTATTTCTAAATTTTTAGCACACATCTCCCTGTAAGGTCCACAACTTAATTATCGGTCTCACCCGTTCTATAGCAATACGACCCCTACTCTTAAGACAAAAATAGAGAACTAACAGCCTATGTTGGTTTGTCAGACACTCCCTTGGTATAAGCTTACAGTTTTTACACCTACCTAAATTGTGTCTCCTCATAAAAAAATAATCAATTTTACTTCTATTGCGCCAACTCGCAAAGGTCACCAAGTGATAATCCCTCTTCTTATAAAAAGTATTTACGATCCCAAAATCCCGAGCTAAAGCAAAATCTATAATAGAAATCCCCGCATTGTTTTGATCCCCAAAGCCTTGACCTCCATGTACCATCTCATACCCAACTCTATCCTTACCGACATGACCATTCAAATCCCCGCCTAGGAAAACCCTATCGGAAGAGGGAATTCTAATAACTAACTCCTCTAAAGAGTCCCAAAAATCCTTCTTAAATGCCCACCGATAATCGGACTGATATATCCAGACCGGGTTGGGCTTTGGAACCGATTTATAAAATAACAATAAAAAACCGGACTAGACCGGGTTTTCGGTCTCAAATGCCCACCCCTAGTAGTGATAGGAGTAGGGTTTTTATGGTATAATGACTTATTTGTAATAACACGTAGATAAACGGATATCCACGGGACAAATATGGCTAAATCCGTATCCCCTCTGAAACAGTGACATATACGATTTGGATACCCAAATCTGCCTGAAATCCATTGAGGTAAATCCAAATCCGGCCCATTCATAATGGGACTGAGTATCCGTGAAAATTAGCTCACTGCCATCCCGACTTACATCAAGACCCGCAATCGGTTGGGCCAAATTTCCATGCCGCATTGGGCTCATTGGAGGTCATGTTAGCCTTATAGCCCATCAAGACGTTAAACCCTTAACCTTCCCAAACCTCACTGTCTCTTCTTCAGGCAACTTCTTCATCTCCTCTCGTTTCCATCTCTCTCTCCTCTTCGCGCTTTCCCCCTGGCCCTGATCGTCCATCGAAGGTATATTCTCAACTTCGAAACTGATTTCTGTGGCTAATTTGTTATCTGTATCCCTCTCAATGTATATAACTTAATGAGTTGTTGTTTGTTTTGGTGCAAGGAAACGTTGGGGTGATCTTTACAAAGGAAGATTCGAAGCAAGTCAGTGAGGAAGGAGGTTGCACTAAGTACAGGTATCATGTGACGGATTGGTTTGTTTACTTCATTGCCTTTGTAAATTTGGATTTGTAGTAAGCTGCCTACATGAAAAAATAAATGAACTTGTTAAATGTGGGATACGGACTAAGACCAGGCTTGTCAATTTTATGTTCATTCTCAATTTGTTTGAACACTTGATAATCATACCCAGTAGGAAAGACGCCATAGAATTTGATATGTCGGAGTGAGGCACTTCGGTTTAATGAGTTTAGAAAGATGGATGTTGGAGGAGATAGTCAGTTGAAAGCTTGGTTGCTTTGGGGGGGTATGGAGGAGAGAAAAAAATAGTGTAGGGAGGTAGCAAGACTTGATATATGAAGAACGATAGGAATGACATTGCTCCTTAAACCAATTTTGACGATGCGGGGATGTTCATATAGTGACTTTAATAGAGGCAAACAACTTTTAATAGAGTTGGATACTTGACTCTGAATGTTTCTATCATGTGTCACAAACTCACAATAAGGATGGGTTTGCCACTTGTGAACATTAGTTGGAGAAAACGTCTTAATGGGCAAGGACAAGACAGGTCAGAAAGATGATCTAAGGATAGTAAATGACTAAATGTTAACATAGTGCGAGGACAATAGTAATATGCTCCAGATTCGACAAAGAATATGATTCGAGATCCCTGGACGAGGTCTTAATGCGCTACAATTCGACTTAACTAATTGCTTTTGAAGAGAATAATAAGGACCCTCAAAAACTAGATGAATCTTCGCGTTCGCCCGTAGACGGTATGTAACAAACTTGCCAAAAACCACATAGTTCTCCTAGTTCTCTGCCTTGGAAAATTCTCATCAATGAAAAATTGAGCACTATTCCTGTTAGATGAAATCTCCTTGTAAATAAGATCATTTCCACAAAAAAAATGGCTCATTTAGATTTTCTAACCCCCCTAGATGTGTTTTGAAAAAAAAAAAAAAAAACTCGAGGACGGCAGGATGCCCTACTCAAATATATGTAATTTTTTGGTTCTTGCTCCATCGAACTCTTGAGGTTTAAATTATAAATCTTGAATCTAGATAGAGTCAAACTTTGATATGTTAGACTTGTCCAATAAATTTTTATGGATTTTATTAATAAAACACCCCTTTAGTGGAGAAACGCTCACTAAAGGGAACAAACAAGCACGTACAAGAAGCTATTACAAAAGATAAAACTATTTCATGAGAATATGAAATCCTCCAAGCTCAGGTTCTCCATTAATGGTGGCCAAATACCAAAGAATCAATTTAGTTTGAGGATGAGATGTTGAATTGGATGTGCTATCCCTTCAAAAATTTTGATTTTTTAAAACTTTTTTTCCCATGTGATCCAAGCAATAGCATTACAATTTACGGTTCCATATCCATACCCATAGTTCATCGAGTTCACTTGCTTTCCATTCACTCAATCATTATTTGAAGCTTCCATGCATGTATCATTTCTTGAATTTATTGAGGAAGTGTACTGAAATACGTTTTCCATTTGGGTATGTTACAGTATGTCTCTTGTTTTGTAGCGCAAAGTTTTGTAGTTTCCTTTGCACTGATAGCCACATGACCAAGCATATCCTATGAGGTACTTTTGCTACCCAAACCCTTACAAATACAATCTGCCCGCAGTCTCTCTCATACCCAGAGACATGTTTATAATACTTCTTTTGAGGAAAACCCATCTCTATTTTTATCCCATGCCCAGTAATTGTTTTCCTCTTTAACTGTTCTCGGAGTAATCAACTGAGTAGATCCTCCAATTGGCTCATCCCTTGTTAAATATCTGTCATCCTCCAATTGTATTCCAACGTTGGTGTTGTCTCTCTCATGTTATCTTCTCTCTCGTGTTATCAACCAGCCTATTATTCTTCCAACTACTGTGCTGTTCCTCATGTGCAATAATTCTGATTTTCATTTGGACTACATGTCATATATTTGTTTTTAAGACAATATGGGATGGATGAATTTTACCAGTTAACAGTTATGAAATGATGTTTATTATGGTGTCAACACGAGGTAATCTGAATGTTTGCTAGATACACATTGCTGAAGCTGATTTGAATACCATAGGATACTTATCTTGCATATGGGCTTGTCTCCTAAAAGTTGTCATGGCACAAACTTTCATTTTTTTTTTTTTGGGTCTCAATTCAGAAAAGCTCACAGGCTTTAAGGTGAGATGAGTTACAATGTTATAGATACAGTTAATCAGTTAAGACACGTGCACAGACCAATTTGTTGATCTGATACTGTTCTGTTGACTATGTATTCCTGCTACATGTTTCTCCACCACTGGGATTATTTTATTTGTCTTTCTTGTTCAGTTATCTACTTCTTGTCTTACCTATTCCATACTTTGCTGGTTGAGAGCATAATCTTCTATACACCTCTCTTTTCCCCCCTCCTCCTCATTCCCACTATACTAACAAGTCAAATTACTTGTCTAAGAAGCTCAACTTGGTCGCTACTAAACTGAAATTCTTATTCTCCATAGCCTAGAAATTTCTATAGCAATGGAGTTCGTGAGCCCTGAAGGTCTTCGTTTGGATGGTCGTCGTCCCATGGAGGTAATAAGTCTCTCTGTAAACTTCATCCAATCTAATTATTATCACTAGCTTTGTTTCTGTTTCATCTCAGATGAGACAAATTCGAGCAGAGATAGGAGCCGTATCCAAGGCTGACGGGTAAATCGCAAAATTTTACAGTCTCAACTTTAGTGTTTTACCTATTATGTTAAGTTCTCTAGTTTTATTCTCAAAATTGGTTGTTATTATTATTATTATATATATATATATATATGTTTTTTATTATTATTATTTTTTTATTTTACTCCAATTATTACCATATTTTTCGTTTAATCACAGTTCTGCAGTTTTCGAAATGGGGAACACTAAAGTCATTGCTGCAGTATATGGCCCTAGAGAGGTACAAATACTTGACTTTGTAACATTAGTTACAAGCTTCCTTGATACAAACTGCAGGCGAATGTCTCTCTTGGGGCTTCCTTATTCCTGGTTGTCCATGTCGGTTGTATTGTAATGATAATTTAAAGTTTTACCAACCAAAAAATAAAAAATAGTTATAAGTCAACCTTGACGATGATTATGGGATTGAATAGTGACATAGGCTGTTAAGGTGATCTCATGTTCGGAAGGTCAACTGTTGGGATGGATTTGTTTGATAATTAATTGATAAGTTTGGAGTGAATAGGAGCTTCGTTGATCTTATTTCTGAAGAGATATGGAAAGTTTTATTCCAGGTGAAATACTGGCATCTCCAGGTGTGGTGACCGGACAAGAAGTAGGTAGTGTGTATGAAATCAGTGTAAGAGAGTTTCTAATCTGAGAACGTTTGATGCTTGCTTTTGAAAGTTATGTTATCACCATGTAAAAGATGTTGAGATGGGTCATGGAAATGATAGATGTATCTTGAATCCTTGATATATTAATACTGTAATGTAACGAACCATGGGAGTCTAAGGTTCTGATGGAAGGGTGGCGGAAGCTGAAAGTGACATGGATGTGTCTATTTTTCCCTTCCCATTAGCGTCCCAAATGGTTTAAGAAATAATATATTTTTTTCTAGGATGCCTGGAAGAATGGAAGATGATCATAAGCACGATTTGGACAGTTGGAGGAAGAATATGCAGCTTTTAGAATATGATATGTTTGGAGAGCACTAGTCTTGTCAGTTCTCGTATTTTATCAATTCTTTAAAAAAAAATGTGGAGGCATCAAGAAGTTGGATCTAGGTCTTATGTACTGTTCTAGTTTTTTTTTTCAATGGACGACTAATACTCCCTTTGATAGACTGTTTAGGTAACAAATAATTTCTTAAAACAATTTCTTCGTGTCATAAATATTTCTACAAGAATTTTCTGGACCAGTTTTTTTTGTTTTGTTTCCACTTGTATTCTACAACACATCTGCCATATATTGACATTTCAATTATTTTTGAAAGGTCCAAAATCGGAGCCAGCAAATGAATGACCAAGCACTGGTAACTGGCCTTAGTTTTACAATAATTAAGCCTCCAATTGTTCACTCATCAAACATGTTCTCACTTTTTCTTTTGTGGTACATAATGTCATATTTAGGTTCGCTGTGAATATAGCATGGCTAATTTTAGCACTGGAGATCGCATGAGAAAACCGAAGGGTGACAGGTTATCCTTTTCTTTTGACTCATGGTCATAATATATGCTCTTTTTATGGGAGTTGAGCTTTATACTTTCTTTATTGTAAAAGCTTTTGACCAAATCCTTAGAAAGCCACGATACAAGTGCTTTTCAAAGAAAAAACAAAATGTCTGAACATCCTTAGTACACACTGAAGAGAAAAACGAGAATTTTCAACTAGATAAAATGTTTTTATTCACAATATTTGTATGGTATTTATATCATACTGAAAATCTAGTTCTTTGAACCGTGTACTTTGGTGCATTTGGGTTGTTGTAAAATCTTGAACTAGATATATTTTGTATCTTAGGATCATATTTTTACTGAGTAGGGTGAATATATGCGGATTTAGGTTTGGAGGGTAATATGAAGAAAATAACAGATGCCCAGAGTACTTTTGTTGAAGCTCTCAAGGCAATATACATTGGGTATCGTGACGACGTGACCTCTAAGGGCACATCACAACCATGCTATGAACTCTCTTCCAGAACATCACTTTTTGGGCATTGAGCTTAACGGTCTCTAGAGAGGTTCAACCACGTCACGTCATACACTAGCAATAAACTCACAACTACATATGCCCCACATTCTCCATAACTGATGAAGCCACTCTCTCTTTTGGATCACTATATATATGGTTCAAAGAAGAGCAACAGGGGGTTAAATTTTTTTTTTTTTTTACCCTCCCCACCCTATGCTGCCGCCCGGGTTCGAACCCGTGACATGTGATTCCATCCGCCACACCTAGTATATCTTTGGCTTCTCTGCGATATCTCTCGTAAGTCATGACCTTTCTCATTCCTCAGTTCCTATCCCCCTAGTATCTTTCTTCCTTTCCTTCACCTATTGGTAACAGTGTATCCTAGCTTTGGGAGTAAGATAATTTATGTAGCCCTCATCAAGACCTAATCCACCATCTCTTGAGATTCTCCCATATAGGTTTTTTGGCTTGTTTTGATACAAGACATACTAATTAGTTCCTTTACCAATGGCGTTAATAAATAAATTGCTATGAAGAGTCATACTTAGACTTCCTGAATCGCTATAGAAAATCTGTTTGCCATGCTTTCCATGAGATAGCAACCAAATTGAGACCAAGCTAGATTTTATAAGGACTTGTCTTCTAGACAAGAAAATCAAGAGTGATCTTTATGCACCTATTACTCTTGCTTATAATTTGATAATTCCTGATTCAAGATGCCCAATAAGTTCCCAATTCATCCCTCTTTGTTTTCCAGTTTTTATCTTTAGCAAATGTAATATTCATTTGCAAGAAAGACTTGAGATTCTATTGGAGTGTTTTTGTTTCAATTCATTTGCAAGATATATACCTGTGTACTTTACTAAAATTCGCTTTACTCGTGGGGTGTGGCTACAAATAATAAGTTACTAGGGTTGCATTGATGCAAAGAGGTGCAAATGTGGATGAAGATTTATGTTTATGTTCGGAGACCAGTAAGTCTAGAAGCAATGTCTTCCTCCTGTGGAAGTGCATACAAGAGTTGTTGAACCACTTCTCTGGCCTTCTTCACACTTCATGGGTCTTCCCTACCCTCGTTGTTGGTACATTTATATGTTGGAAGTCTATAAACTTTGAGGTTTGTCAAATCTGACTTTGTTTGCTATTTGTTAGAGTATTTGGGTCATAAGAAACAATTTGGTTGTTCTAAACGATAAGAATCTTAGGAGGAGAGCAATCAAAGTCTAGGGCTATTGTGGTCTCGGGGTTTGAAGTTTCCTCCTCTTTTCTTGGGAGTCTTCTTTGAAGCAGTTCCTCGAGAGGCGAAGTAGAAAAGCATCAACAAAGGAAAGGAGGGTTCGCTCCGAAGGCAGGAGATCTCGATGCGAAGAAGACAAACATGGTGAGAGGTTGAACTTTGAAAAAGCTCAATGCACCCAAGCATTGGATGTTGAATAAACTTGGTGGTGCATTTGCTCCCAAGCTATCATTTAGACCTCACAAGTTAGGAGAGTGTTTACACTTTACATTGATCCCCATCCTATGAAACAGGTTAAAGTATGCCCTCACATACTGTGAGGTCACTGCTACCATGATGCAACATTATGTTATGGTTGATAAAAAGGTTAGATGTTAGGACATATAAGGCATATCCTGTGGGATTCAAGGATGTCGTGTCCATTCCCAAAATAGCTGAAAATTTCCATCTAGTCAATGACACCAAGGGACATTTTCATCTTCATTCTATCAAGGATGAGGAGGAGGCAAAGTTCAAGCTGTGCACGGTTAGGTCTTTGCTATTTGGCCAGATTTCATACCTCAACGCCTATGATGGTCGCACTATCTGCTATCCTGATCAGCTTATCAGAGCAAATGACATCATCAAGCTTGATCATGGGAACTAGAAAACAATTGACTTCACCAAATTCGATGTTGGGAATTGTCATGGTTGCTGGTGGAAGGAACAGGGTACGTGTTAGAATCATTAAGATCAGAGAGAAGCATAAGGGTCCCTTTGAAACCATCCATGTCTAGCATGCTACCAGCCATGAGTTCGCTACCCGTTTGGGCAATGCGTGTACCATTTGAAAGGGACAAAGCCCTGGGTCACCCTACCCAAGCGTAAGCGTATCAAGAGGCCAGGAAAAGGATTGTAGCTAGGGTGTTCTTTTTTTTTGAATAAATTAATAAATTATTTTTTAATAATGAAAGTGTGAGATATAGTTTACATGGTTGTTGGATATCTTCTTTGCCGTTTGGTTCTAGCTGACAATTGTTGTCATTTGTCATTGTACTTTTCTTTGATATCATGGTCAAATTATGGATAGTTTTCTAGTAAAAA
The DNA here is from genome assembly GCA_003290165.1 of Berberis thunbergii. NCBI lineage: Eukaryota > Viridiplantae > Streptophyta > Magnoliopsida > Ranunculales > Berberidaceae > Berberis > Berberis thunbergii. Next base: position 20,775 of record QNQO01005989.1, read on the forward strand.
TCCAGATTTTTAATTCTGTAATGGACCAAATTTCTAAGTCAGCTAAGATGCCTACTCTTTTGCATCCTCTTTATTATTATTATTATTAAAATTTAAGGGGGGAGGGGGGCTGGGGGTTAGACATTCCTTCCTGTTTCTAATTCAAAATTTGGATATCCCCCTCAAAGATGGGAAATTAGACATGTCCCCGTAAATGGTCTGATTCTTGACCAGAGGTGTTGGGGATATTTTTACTTGACCAATATGCCCTCCACGTTATATGCACTTTATTACTCTCTCAAGACAAATTCAAAACCATCCATCTTAACTTATCACACGCACCACAAAAAGCATATTAAAGCCAAGATCAAATTTGATTGAAAAAAACAATGTTCTTCTTCAATGATCACCCTCTTCGCCCATTTTTTACAATTTCTTGGCTTCCACAAACACAACACAAGAACCCACCACACTAGTTCTCAAATCACTATCGTTATGCTCAACTCCTCCCTCTTCCAAACCAAACCATTCTAAATCAAAACCTTCAAACATACCCAAACAAACAACCTCCTTCAACAGCCGCGCATCCTTTTGGTCAATTTCTTACTGCAATTGAATAAAGAGAAGTTCAAAAATTCCTTAGCTAGGCTATGATTCTCTTGGGTTTTTGGAGGTGGCCTTCAAAGGATGAAATAAAGATGAAATCAGGGTTTGATGTTATAGCGGTGGGTTTGTTGTGATCAGAATAGGGTTTGCGAAAGACAATGGCTTTCGTCTGCGAGTGGGTCTTGTTCTTCCTTAAATGGTTTCGCTTGGGGAAGGCTTTGAAGTTCCAATTCTTTTCTTATACTGTTTGGGTACTGGTGGGTTCATGTGGCTGTGTTAATGGAAGCCTGGAGATCGGAGATGGGGGCGAAGAGGGTGATCGGTGAAGAAGAAGATGATATTTTTTAATCAAATTTGATCTTGGCGTTTAAATAACTTCTTATAATGCGTCTTAAGTTGAGATGGGTGGGTTCTAAGTTTATCTTGAGATAGAAGTAACGTGTGCATATCACGTGATAGGCATTTTGGTCAAGCAAAATTATCCCCAACACCTCCAACTAGGAATCCACCCATTTAGTGGCACATGTCTAATTTCCCAATTTTGAGGAGGGTATCCCTAATCCCATATTAGCAATAGGGGGTATGTCTAAAGTCCTTTTATTTTAGTTGCCATTTGGTGAAACTCATATAGTGTGTAGTGATTGCGGATGTTATTCGGCCTTGTTTCATTCCTTGGTAGTTCAACCCCCCCCCCACACACACACATATTATAGTTTATAGATAACTACCCATTCCTGTAGTATGTATTCAAACAAAAAAAATCTTGGACAGTTCCTGAATGTTAAGATGGAATTTGTAAATGATATCTCTTGTATATGTAGGCGATCCATCGAGATATCACTTGTTATTCGTCAAACCATGGAAGCTGCCATACTGACACACCTAATGCCCCGTTCTCAGGTTTCTATTACAAATGCAACTGCTGCTCTATTTTTTCAATTATTATTTTTCTTTTTAATTATTATTTATTTCTACATACGTGCAGATAGATATATTTGTCCAAGTGCTTCAAGCTGATGGAGGTACTTATTAAATTTCTTGCCAATCCATTTTGCATTATAGATGATTCTCAAAAATCTTTTTTACTCAGTAATCTCCTATCTTGTTCCCTTTTTCATATTAGTGAGGCAGTATGCACTAGGAAGTAGGGAGAAAATGGAAAGAGAAATGCTATGAAACTTTTACCTAAAAAGGAAAAATACCCCGGAAAGATAAATCATAAGTAGATACATTATGAGCATTTATGCAGCGAAGTTCAAAGTTTATTTTTGAAACTATTTATTAGTTATTACAAACTGTTTTATTTTTTATTTTTTGGAAACTATTCATTGTAAACTATTAAACAGATACCTTTTATTTCTGCAAACACGTAGTGTGGTTTGAGCTGTGTTCCCTAGGTTGTTTCAGACATCCAATCTCAGCAGGTGACAGGTTTCTTTGTTTAAAGCCCCGATGGAGGTGGTTGGAACTTGCACTTGAGAAGGGCCAAGTATGAGTGGGAGGAGGAAATGGTTTCATCAGTCATTGTGGCAGCTCTTGAGTTTATGGTGCCTGGCACAAATGAGGATGGATGAAAATGGAAATGAGATAAGAGTGGGTCATATTTTTATAACCATTTGGTTTAGGATGATAATGTTCTAGGTTTCAGAGCCAACTATCCTACTTCCATTGTATGGAAGATATGTGTGCTTCCCGAGGTGTTTTTTTTTGTATGGGAATTGTTTTGGAACCATGTCGAGGTACATCTCGATAAGGACGGGGATCATGGTAGATCCGGAAGGCCATATGCTTAAGCGTATCTATGATGTGGAGTTGGGTGACCATCTGTTGCTCCGTTGCTTCATTGTGAGTTGGTGTGGCTAGGTGATGCCTTGGTCTAGTAGTGCAACTGTGAAGCCTTCTCCAAACATGGGGGTGGAGTACTTTGGTCCCTTAACTCCCTATGCCATTTTATGAGTGGTGTGTTAAGAGAGAAATAACATGAGATTTTGGGTCTTCTATTATGTCTAGAGATTGTATTGTGATGGATGCTCTCGGCTTTGATTGATTGTGTTGGAAATTTTTCGTGGAGTCCTTAACAGTTGCTTTTATTGCAATAAAAGCCACTGTCACTTTTACACACATTGAATGGGGGGTCCTAACAAAAACTGTTACGTACTTTTGCGATCAAGGTGGGAAAATCATTTCTGTCCCTTCCCATAAAAATGAATTACTCATGGGCTGAGAGAACAGGGCATTCTCATGATTGGTTTTACAGAAGAAAATGGTTTCTGTATGGATTTTGCATTTCATGTCCAATCAAACTTAGCTGAGTATCAATGTTGTTATTCAAAACGCCACAGGATGCAAGATTTTAATTTCTACTGCAAAGATTTTCAAAAACTAAATGTATGCTTTATTTATTTATTTATTTTTTTGTATGGTTCACCACTGATTCAGATTGTGAACCAATCTGAAACTGTTCTCTCCTTTCTTTGTAGGAACAAGATCTGCTTGCATTAATGCTGCAACCTTGGCACTTGCTGATGCTGGCATTCCAATGCGTGATCTTGTTACTTCCTGTAGTGCTGGATATCTTAACAGCACTCCGTTGTTGGGTACATTAACTTATTGTTTGCACTTTCCTGGAGTGTTGCCTGAGTTACCGTTTGAAAGGATTTCTCTGTCTTATACAATTGGAATTTTATGTCAACAGATCTGAATTATATTGAAGATAGTGCTGGTGGCCCTGATGTTACTGTTGGAATTCTCCCAAAGTTGGACAGAGTGACATTACTTCAGGTCCATAGTAGGATTTGATAGTTGTGTGCTTGTTTATGGTCTCAGTTTCTTGCTCCAGTGTCCTCTTTTAAAGTGGCAGATTGTTATTGCATGTTTTTTTTTTCTCCCTAGTGCTTTCTGCTGGTGCAGACGACTTAGGACCAATGCATTAATTAATCTGTATAATCGTGTTTCTCATATATTTTATGGTTCCACTTTCCCTTCCTTTCTACTAGGAACTTTCATATCAGAAGAAAATGGAGTGCTCCACTCTCCCCACCCCTTAATTGTACTCTCAAGTAGGTTGTTTGATGCAAGTTGTTATGGGTTGTATATGTGAAGAGCCTTAGAAAGTCAAAACGCCATCAAATGGATGTGGCTGTTAGATAATTGGATGTGATTTTTACTGTTTATGAGAGCTATTTGGAACTATAAACAACCTATATTGTTTGGCAATGGGTGTCTCTTTGTGCATTGTCTGACATTGGTTGTTTCACATGAACTTCTAGGACATACAATTGTCCCTGCCATCCATCACCCTAAAAGGTTCCGTCTAGCGAGATTTGAGCATCAATAAAAAACCAAGCCTTTTTGCATTTTTTTTTAGGAATTAGTACTTCCTATATCTTGATAGAGATATCATTCAGTTAAGCTAATTTGAAGTCAAGGATGACATCCTGGTTAATTGATAGCCTGTATCTAATAATAACACAAATCTTTATAGTCCTGCCAATCATCACATCTATCTAAAACCGTATTAAGCATTGTTGATAATGTTCTGTAAATTGGGTTATTCAATGTCAGATCAACATAATACTGTCAGATTTTAGGATTCAATGATGTTTATATCATTGTGCTTTATACAGTAAACGTAATATTCAAGGATTTTTGATATCTAAATTGAATCCCCCCATGGCCACCTTCTCTACTTTTAGGAAGAAATCTAATACTCCTTTACAATTATTCTTTTCTACCATAACAACCCTCTGTAGTTTATGTTGTGCAGTCAGTTTAATTTTTTTGCTGATTATGCAGATGGATGCAAAGCTACCAATGGATATCTTTGAAAATGTCATGAATCTTGCCACAGAAGGGTGCAAGGCAATAGCAAATTACATTCGAGAAGTAAGAACCTTCTTTGTTTATTATTTTGTCTAGTTTATTAATTTTATACATTTCAGATGATTCATGTGCATAGAAAACAATATCTTTCTTTTGGTGTGGCAAATTGTTTTCTAACTTTTGAAGTTGTGGAACTTCAAGACTTCTCTTCTGGTTCATATTTGATATTTTCTATCTTTTGAAGTTGTGGAACTTCAAGACCTCTCTTCTGGTTCATATTTGATATTTTCTATCTTTGGTGTGCAATCGGCAGGTACTATTAGAGAATACTAAGCAACTGGAGTACTGGCGTGGTTGATTTTTTTCTTCAGGTAAAATGTTTGTCACCTTTTTCTTAGATATTGTTTCAATGAAGTATTGTGTTCATGGTCGCATAATTTACTCCTGCACAGCCACCACTATTCATAAGTTCCCTAAAATTTTGGAGTCAATTTGCAAGTTTTGTTTGAATCAATCAGCAAAGCCAGTGAAGAAATCTTGCTGAAAACCACCATTCTGTAATGAATAACCTTTTTTTTTTGTTTGGATGGAAATAATTTCTTGGCCAATGCTCCAACATATCATTTGACATGAATGTTTCATGGCTAAGAATAATAAGACTCTAGAATACAATTGTTTTCTATTCTCACTTACAATAATAAGACTCTAGAACACAATTGTTTTGTATTTTCTCTTACAATGAGAACTTCGTGGAGGGATGTTATAGACAACTGGGTTCCCATGCAAAAGTAATAGACGAGAAAATTTTCTCATTGATGAAATAAAATTTTCTTAAACATATAAATCCAGCAGGTTTTAAGTAAATTAGACTATGGAACTCTGTCTAGGATGGTTTATTATGAAGGGACTTCCTGTATTTTGCAGGTTTTTTTTTTCTGCAGTACACACCCTGGACTTGTGAGCGGCACGTTACTACTACTTTGTTGCTGATCTTCGATCCTATCAGTATCTGAGTTGTGTTTGCAGCCCCGGAATGGTCCATGAGGTTCTGGATGCAGAAGCACTGTTGGAGTACATGACATGATTTTTAGTCAGAATGGTCTGCTTATACTGTTTTGAAGCTAGAGGAATAGAATTGTTGAGATACAATGAGATCCTTTCACATGTAATCTATTATTTATCATCAAAAGTTTAGGTGTCACTTTTTGTTTCTCACACATTGGGCTGTCTACTTGTTGGTAGGATCATTCCTTAGCATGTGTGGGTTGATGCTACTGAACATTGTTTTTAAGAATTAAATGGGTTGATAGGATAAAGAAAAATCTTCATGCAATGGTTGTCATTGATAGTTTGGGCCTGCAAATCACATTTGAGCTACATGTATGACACTTAAGATGTAAAACTTCTTGTAGTTTTAATTTCCCAATTGAGAGATGCAATTATAAGCACCTTGGAAACTCTCGGTAATCTTGTTGATCCATGAAGCATTGGTTCGTTATCAGGTGCTATCAGTGTGCATGAAACTTAACACACTGAAACATGATCAAATCAATGATTGTAAATATATCCTTATGTTTAAATATCTTGAAAAATATAGCATTCAAGATATCAACAATCAAAGTGGCGCAGCGGAAGCGTGGTGGGCCCATAACCCACAGGTCCCAGGATCGAAACCTGGCTTTGATATATAATTTTTTTTCGTGCAATGAAAAATCATCTTTTATGTCTAAGATTTAAAGAAGAATCATCTTTTAGGTCTAAGATTTAAAGAAGGAACGTGTTAGCTCGAATAAAATACATATTCTTTTATATGTTTTTCTTTGTGCAATGAGGAACCATCTTTTATGTCTAAGATTTAAAAAAGAAATGTGTCATCTCAAAGAAAATGTCACGTCCTCAAGCAAAGCTGATTTGATTTTAGAAGTAAAGAAGAGCTGAAATAAGAAACAGAAAAAATGGCGCCAACACATGGCGCCAAATTCAAATTCAAAAGTTGGGAGTAAGGATAGTTAAGTCATTTGCTATTGTCAGTTACAAATAAGAGGTACACAGGCAAACACGTGTAAGCTCGGGATTAGCCGTTTTGAAATTCTGTTGCAAATTCTGTTACAAGTTTAGTATAAGAAGAGCTGCTCTGTAATAGAGAAAGTAGAGAAGAAAATTATATGTAGGCTCTTCTGGGTTGAGTTCACCCAAAGAGAGGTTACCCTCTGTAGTTTGTATTGCTGTTTCAGATCTATAATAGTTCCTTGTTATTCTCCCATTTTCTAATTCTTCCATTGTTCCCTGTTCTGTTTTGGATCCAAGTCACAAACGTGACAATTGGTATCAGAGCAAGTTACGATCCACTAATCTGTGCAACCATGGAATTCACATCTAAGGAGATAGAAACTTTTATGGAGGAGACAAAGGGAAACCAACTGGAATTCAATGGATAGTGTGAACTTTTGAAAATTGAACTGAGGAGTTTAGCACAATCAATTGATGCTCAAGAGAAGAGATGGGATACCCGTTTTGAACAATTTTTTCAACTGATCCAGAGCAGACAGAGTTCTACCAGCATAGCTCCTCCACAGAGAACTACCACCTCTCAGTCTGATGGAGATACTGATCTTGCCAACAGATCATTTGCCCAAAGCCATTGGGAAAATCAAGGTACTGGATTTGCTAGTTTTCTTTCAATTCAACTCACTTGTACTCCAAAACAGTCACAAGGACCTTCATCAAATCAGTCCATGAAGATCCAAGATTCCTGGTCCTTAAAGGGTAATTATGGAAGCACTTGGGACGATGAACAGAAGTATGTCGATTCCTCTGATGCACCTCCCACTGATGAATGGGAAAATTCTCATAAACATGGCTATACTGGTGAAGTTTGGGTAGGGATTGAAGTCATGGGCATTACTGCAACGTTGCCCAAAGAATCATATTCCAGTATTTCTCAAGGTCGTATGGACAATCTCCCTGTTGATGGTATTTACAAATCAAGATCAATTGAGCAGGGTTTCAGTAATTCGTCTACACAGAAGGTATTTGATGAAATGACTACAAGAGAGGTTTTGGATTTTTTGCATACACATGCTAGATTTCAAAGGGTGACTTACTCTTCTCGAATAAAGGTTAAGATGAAAGTTTTGTCAAAAGGGGAAAGGGATGGGAAACCTGGTGGTTTGGATGAAGTTACAGACATGTATCAAATCATGCTAGTTGATGGTACAATTGTTGCAAAAACACTTGAGGAAGGAGTAACTAAAAGTTGAACTAAGAGACCATGTCATACATGGTTACCAAGACGAATGTAGGGTATATAAGTTCTACAAATCAGGAAAGACACAACTCTGTGGCAAGGGAATCGGTCCCAACACTGGTGTTTCTCTCCATCTCAAGGGTTCCTGTTCCCATCATGTGATCAAAGGTTTTATGATACAAGGTGGAGATATGTCAACTTGCAATGGTACTAGTGGGAACCTATTGATGGATTGAAATTTGAAGATGAGAATTTTGAACTGAAACAGGAAATGAAAGGAATGTTGTCAATGGCTAACTCTGGCCCTAACACCAATGGTTCTCAGTTTTTTATAACTACGACTAGAACTTCTCTTCTAGATGGAAAACAGGTGTTTGGAAAGGTAACAAAAGACATGGGGGTTGTTCATTTTGTTGAGCATGTCCCTATTAAGGGTGTTTGTTCCACTCTTGTTGTTATAACAGAGAAGAGTTCATACTTGAAGACGATCAAATCACAGATTTTCACAAACAGTTCAGCTTATAAGTTGAAACTAGGAGACCTGAAAGGAGCACTACCGGATGCTGATTTTACAATACCATGGTGTGAGCAGTGTCTGCCTAATGGATTTGTTATCCCTGGAAATAATAACAGTGTTGATAAATGTCAACGTAGATGCGATATAGGGGATGCAGAATATCTAAGATACCATGGACTGCAAGAGTTTGATCTAGCAATGCATCATCTTGAGGAGAAATATGGCTTCATGACTTCCCAGCAGCATCACATATCACGAAAAGATGAAGGAGACAGGGTCATTATCTTTGAGCATGGAGACTGGGTTTTTGTTTTTAACTTTTATTGGATGAGTAGCTATTCTGACTACCGAGTAGGATGCTTGAAGATTGAAGTAAAGCCAGGCATTGCAATTGTGGAGTTTGGAGATGATGCACAATTCTCAATTGTTATACAATCTCTTTATGGATACCTCCCTCAGCTGAACTTAGTGAACACTCAACTACCCTTAGTATACAAACAAGGCAGAATTCAAGCTGAACCAATTGTTATTCTATCCAGGAGCATGATTCCCTACAACAATCTAACTGCTACACAAGTCCTTATTCAACTGTCCATTGCAATAGCAGCTAAAACACCCTGGAAAGACTGGACACATATCGATTCTCTGTTCCTCATTGTAATCCTTGAGGACAAGGATTTCAAAAAGGGGTGGGCATTGTCACGTCCTCATTGTAATCCTTGAGGACAAGGATTTCAAAAAGGGGTGGGCATTGTCACGTCCTCAAGCAAAGCTGATTTGATTTTAGAAGTAAAGAGGAGCTGAAATAAGAAACAGAAAAAAGGGCGCCAACACATGGCGCCAAATTCAAATTCAAAAGTTGGGAGTAAGGATAGTTAAGTCATTTGCTATTGTCAGTTACAAATAAGAGGTACACAGGCAAACACGTGTAAGCTCGGGATTAGCCATTTTGAAATTCTGTTGCAAATTCTGTTACAAGTTTAGTATAAGAAGAGTTGCTCTATAATAGAGAAAGCAGAGAAGAAAGTTATATGTAGGCTCTTATGGGTTGAGTTCACCCAAAGAGAGGTTACCCTCTGTAGTTTGTATTGCTGTTTCAGATCTATAATAGTTCCTTGTTCTTCTCCCATTCTCTAATTCTTCCATTGTTCTTTGTTCTGTTTTGGATCTAAGTCACAAACGTGACAGAAAATACATATTCTTTTCTCCTAATTCACTCTCCTCATCATTGCTTTCAACAATGGCCACTGCAATATCAGCAATGTGCAATGTCTCTAGGAAAAAAATGAGCAGATAAAATGCCCATAGTTGATGCGGATTCTGCAAGGCAATTATGTGCCAGATTAGTGAGACCCACGGTTCGGGTCTACCCAAACCTGAGAAACTGGTATCGATTGGCTCTAGGTTCTGGTCCATTTATTTTTTAGCGGTTCGATTCTGAATCTGACGAGCCCAGTCCATTGTCGTGCCTACATCTTTGTTAATGACATACCTCATTTCTATTAACTTATTTAGTCATACCTCTTCGTAACCTTGATTATTTTAGGATCACCTCTTCTAATTGTTGATCAATTACATTTGACTCCCCATAATTAGTCTAACCGTCAATATTAATTTTTTTTTGTTTAATTTGAACTGGTTATGTCAACTGATAATAAGTGCCTAAAGTAACATCGAATGTTGTATTCAGATATATAAATTTACTAATGACTCTTGGTTCTTGTAATCGTATTCCCTTAGTTTTATCACACTGCACCATTAGCACCACTTATCAACAAGACTCAAGTATACATGTCTGTACAATTGAACATGGTATTAGTTATTTTCATATCAGACTCTTACAAAGTTATAAGAACATTTTTTACTTCAAATGTATGTATGTTATATAAGCAGGTGGATGTTTGAATTCTATGTCGTATACAAACTTCACTCTTATAGGTGGCATGTTTTGATTTTTATTAATCTATAAATTGTTATATTAATTATATATCATATCATGTATTATAGATTGAGATGATGCTTTGTGCAGACAAATTTGTAAGAGTAGCAATCTACTTTGCATTCTATTCTCCGAGACAATTTTGAGGCCACACAAGATCCACATCACAACAATGTTTATATCCGGGGTTCTTTCACTTAGCTATTTCTTGTGGGGTTGAAAACAAACACGATAAAAAGTGTGAAAGACACGACCCAAGAATTAGAATGACAAAATTTGGTCTCCAATTATTAAAAAAAAAAAAATTTGTGTCAAATTAATATTGTAAGATAAAATATTTAAAAATCAGAAAGGAGGACAAATTTGTTGCCATCCATCATCTAGTACTTATAACTTTCAATTTTTCAGTCTCACTTGAAATTGACCAAAAAAAAAACGTATAGAGAAAAGTGAGTTTATGTTTCTTGTCGCAAATTGGTTTGATTTGATTTTATCGAGAGAAGAACAATAAGCCACTTTAATTGACATATCTCTCTCTCTCACGTGTTTGGTGCACGTGTGAAACGCCACTTAATATATCGTTTTACACAAACAAAACGAGAGGCAGCGAAGAAACCCTAAACAGCAACTCGATATCTCATCTCGTGAGTCTCAAATTAGTCTATCTCTCTCGTTGAAAACCAATAAAAATTGTAACTTGGCGATAAGTTCAGTTTTGGGCGATTTCAGGTTTATCTCTCTTCTCTTCATCTCTTCGTGAGTGAGTGAGTTTCTGAAATTTGTTTATCTCTCTTTGTTTATTGTGCTTTTTTTATTTTTTTGTGTTGGACTTTTTTTTTTTTGAATGAAATGTTTTGTTTTTAGGGCGATATTGGAAAAATTGAGAAATGGGTTTTGTTTGGAATTGTGAAATTTTGTAAGGTTTAGTTAAAATGTGGGGGAATTGAAGAGTTTTTTTTGGGGAAAAGGTTGGAAATTGGGAGAAATGAACAAAAAAGGGGTTGTTTAGAAACCCTCAGATTTTAGTGATTTGATGAGCAAAGTTTGGAATGAGTGTTAGTAGTGAAAGGAAATGTCCAAAAAATGAACAAAATTGACTTGTTTTCATGTGAGATTCAGACCCATGATGATGTTACTTGCTCGTTGCTACACAAAAACATGGGTTAAGATGTCTAAACCCAGAATTAATTTTGAAGAATTGAGAAATGGGTTTTGTTTGGAATTGTGAAATTTTGTAGGGTTTAGTTGAAATGTGGGGAGATAATGGGGGAAATGAAGTGTGTTTGTTGGGAAAAAGGTTGGAACTTGGGGGAAATGAACAAAAGGGGTTGTTTAGAAACACTCAGATTTTAGCGATTTGATGAGGAAAGTTTGGACTTTGGAAGAAAGTGAGAAATGGGTTTTGTTTGGAATTGTGAAATTTTGTAGGATTTGGCTGAAATGTGGGGAGAAAATGGGGAAATGAAGGGTGTTTTTTGGGGAAAAAGTTGGAACTTGGGGAAAATGAACAAAATGGGTTGTTTAGAAACACTCAGATTTTAGTGATTTGATGAGGAAAGTTTGGAATGAGTGTTTGTAGTGAAAGGGTATAGTTCGGACAGTTGGTGGTTTTAAAGGAAATGTCCAAAATAATGAACAAAATTCACTTGTTTTCATGTGAGATTCACTGATTCAGCTCCATGATGATGTTATTTGCTAGTTGCTACATAAAAACACGGGTTAAGATGTCTAAACCCAGAATTGATTTTAAAGAAAGTGAGAAATGGGTTTTGTTTGGAATTGTGAAATTTTCTAGGGTTTGGTTGAAATGTGGGGAGAAAATGGGGGAAATGAAGTGTCCTTTTTTTTGGGGGAAAAGGTTGGAACTTGGGAGAAATGAACAAAAGGGGTTGTTTAGAAACGCTGAGATTCTAGTGATTTGATGAGGAAAGTTTGGAATGAGTGTTTGTAGTGAAAGGGTCTAGTTGGGACAGTTGTTGGTTTGCAAGGAAATGTCCAAAAATTGAACAAAATTCACTTGTTTTCATGTGAGATTCAGCCCCATGATGATGTTACTTGCTAGTTGCTACACAAAAACACGGGTTAAGATGTCTAAACCCAGAATTGATTTTAAAGAAATTGAGAAATGGGTTTTGTTTGGAATTGTGAAATTTTGTAGGGTTTAGTTGAAATGTGGGGAGAAAATGAGGAAATGAAGTGTGTTTTTTGGGGAAAAGGTTGGAACTTTGGGGAAATGAACAAAATGGTTGTTTAGAAACACTCAGATTTTAGTGATTTTGGTGAGGAAAGTTTGGAATGAGCGTTTGTAGTGAAAGGGTACAGTTGGGACAGATGGTGGTTTGAAAGGAAATGTCCAAATGAACGAAGTTCACTTGTTTTCATGTGAGATTCAGCCCCATGATGATGTTACTTGCTAGTTGCTACACAAAAACAAGGGTTAAGATGTCTAAACCCAGAATTGATTTTGAACTGTAATTTTCCTTTCCTCTTTGAAAAAGTGATTCTATAAGTTGATAAATTACCTATGTCTCTTGGTTAAGTTTTCAAACTTGTGAATTTTTCCGGGAAGTGGCAAGGTGAAGGGTTATACTGTAGTAGGATTCTTGGAAGATTGTGAAGATTAAACCTGGGTTTGGCAGAGTGCAATGTGCAAAACATCTTGTACTTGTTTGTTTTGTACAATGAGAATCGAGGGCATAGGCAATCTTGTCAAAACATGTAGATTCTTGTGTTTTTGTGTGGTGTGTTCTAGCTGTTTTCTGCGGTCTGTTCTAGTATATTTTGTTATATTCTTTTGGGTTGAACAAATGGTGAGTCGTCTGATTCATCAACAAGTGATGCTTTAAGGATTTGATCAATAGAGGGGAAATTGCGTCAAGATACATGAGGGTGGGTTCCGAATGCAAAATTCACGATGCAGAAATTCAATGGAAGGAATAACTTCGGGTTTTGGCGTTGTCCAAGTCCTGGATATGTAAATGTTGGTGGAGTTATGAGGGAAAATTCTCAAACATAATGATGAACATTGGGAAGGCTGTGACCTCTAGGATTCTAGTACTCTTGGGTTGTGATTGGAGAAAGATACCATAGGAAATCACTTACAGTGTGATGCATGAGAAGTTTGCATTCTCACTTTTGGAATAAGTAGTAGACTTCCTGCATGACAAAATCTGTGAATGTGAACTTCTGTGAATTTAATGAATTTATTAAATGTGGAAATGAATAAATGATCAGGACCTGTTTCGCTATTTGAAAGCATTATTATTTTTAGGATCCAGATCGATTATTCACTCAATGGAAACCATTATTGGATATTCGCTAGATACAAGTCAGAATATGGCTCTTATGGGAGGCTTAACAAATATATATATAATTATTTTTTTAATCCGCAAAACAAGATTTCATTGAGGGAAACAAAGAAGCTTATAAGGAGGTGAACCTCTGTGAGTGAGAAACTCACAAAGTAAACCTCAAAACTGTGAAAGAAATTAGAATAGGAAGCGTTACATTCCATGCCAGCCAAACATATACTCGTTAAGAGTCACACTTGGACCCCAACTGCCAAACCATGATCTTGATCTCTTTGATGACTTGAATAGCAGATTTTTATTTCCCTGAGATATCATACTATTTCTTTCTCTTCAAATGGCAGCCATTTTGGCGATGAGGAGTCTGTCCCACAACCATCTTGCCTTGTCCAAGAACTTTGCCTTTACCCATTCATGCCACCAATCCATTGTCAGTTCTTGTATTCATTCCCAATTGTTTTGAGCACTTGCTGATAACCTTGTTCCATAGGAAAGACACCATAGAACTTGACATGTTGGTGTGGCACTTCCGTGTTCAGTCTATTGAATTTAGAAAGATGGATGTTAGAGGTGATATTCAATTCAGAATTACAAGTGAGGCTGTCTTCCGTTATGGTGGCCCAGTACCAACGAATCAATTTCACTTGGAGGATGAGATGGTCCAATTGGATGTGCTACCCCTTCAAAAAAACTCTCTGAGTCTCTTTCTTTCCACGAGTGATTGCATGCGGTATATGATTCCATGGGGTTCCCTCCATTTCGATCGCTCACCTATTGTTTGAAGCTTTAATGTATCACTTTTGCAATCTTAAATTCATTAAGTGTACTCAAATATCTTTCGGCATATTACAGATAAGTCAGGTCTTCGCAGGTGGTTTGGGCTTTCATTTGTCTCATTATGCAATCCATACCCCTCTCTTACTTGCACTCCCTTTGCTTTCAAGATGTCTCTTGTTTCTAGTTTTCTTAATACTGCTAGTCACATGAAACAAAAAGTATTATGGGAGGTACTTTTGCTACCTAAACTCTTTCAATGCCTGTGGTCTCATACCTATCAGACTTCTTTGAGGAAATTTTTTTTTTCTATTGTTATCCACACCGAGCAATAATCAACTAAGTGAGATCTTTCAATTGCCCCATGTGTCTGTCAATTTTTTTTTTCTTTTTCTGAAGGGAGATTCTTACCTGTGCTGTCTTTCTTGTGTTACAAATTCGCGAACTAGTCCATTCTTCTTCCAGCTAGTGTATGGATGTGTATCTTGTCCAATAATTACAATTTGCACTTGGACTAAATGTTGCTTTGAAGCTCATATCAGATGGATGTATTTTATGAGTTAACAATTACAAAATGGTGTTTATGTCAACTTGAGGTAATTTTGATGTTTGCTAGATTCAAACTGCTGAAGCTTGGTTTCAATACCAGTAGGATACCTATCTGGTATCATGGGTCTCCTAAAAGTTGTCACGGTGCAAAATTTTCATTTTAATTTGTTAAATTTTATTTTATCTCAACTTTAGAAAAGCATGCAGGCTTTTTTTTACTAGTGCATTACATTGTTATAGATACAGTAGTAAAGACATGAGTGCAGACCAATGTGTTACATGTTTTGAAATTTATTAATCTGATATTGTGCACTCATGCTTATGATATCGTTCTGCTTCGTTAAGGTGTAATGGTTGTTTCTCAACCACTGGGATTATCTGTTTATCTTTCATATTTAGTTATTTACTTCTTGTCTTATATATATTCCATTCTTTGCTGGTTCACAGCATAAACGTATGATTCAACAATGAAATTGTTGATGATTCTAGGAACACTTATTCTTTTAAATATACAAGTGTACTTGGTTCTTCCTTTTTTTTTTCATATTGTGTGCTTATTGCTAAGCGTCCTTTTGTAGGGTTAGATCAGCACAGTGGAAGATAAGTTTGCTCCTACATCATCAGTAAGTTCACATAAGCTTACTCTCATGAGGATTAGAAAAAAATTGTGTAGTATTGTTCTTTTCGTTCATCAATTTGCTTGAAGATTATACAGGTTTCTGATTGGTGAGGATGGTTTGGCCATGAACAACAATCTAAAATTCCTATCTACGATAGCTTGGTCAGTGAAAAACTGTGCATCATTGTGTTCAGAGATTTAAAAAAACCACTATTAGGAACTTATCAATGTGCTCAGAGATTGTAAAAAAATCACTGTTAGGAACCAATCAATATTCCCTCAAATGCTTGAGTTGTTAAGGAGCGAAAAGTTAATTACTTAACAACGATCACAACATTCCACCATGCTTCCGATTTCCGAAGTCGATGTTGGCCTAATCAATTGACACAACACTTTCCTCTTTGGTGGCTTCACTCACCTATTGTACGTCAGCACTATGCTATACCTGATACCAAGCCATTTTAATACCCTAGAGGTCCCATTCACCCCTTCCTTTGGACATTGTGTGAGGGCTCAATACTTTTCAAAAAACTTGAACTGTCAAGGAAAGGAGAATTAATTTCATAACTAGGATAAAACCTCATTCCTGTGTTTCTAGTGGTGATACGTTCTATACTCTATATATCTCACAAATGTGGCGAGAAAAGCTTCCTTTTATCATCATTTATAGTATATAAAAGGTTAAATGTTTGAGACAATGGCTGTGTTTGTGAATCAAATTGGATGTGCCTCTATCTGTTTACAGTTGCTACTAATCTGATGCTATCATGCATATTTTGATTCTAAAGTTTATAATGGAGCATCTATATCTATATCTACTCAGATCTTCCACTATTTATGTATTATTATTTTTTTTACAAAGCAATATTTGTGAAGTAAGACTTCTTAGTTATCTTAGAGATTCATCATCTACTTATCTTGTGGCAGTGGTTCGTGAGAAAGATGTTTGTTGGGAATACTGTGATAAGTTAGATGGAAACAAGGTGCGATGTAAATTTTGCCTAAAAGTTTTGAATGGGGGTATCAGTAGATTGAAGCATCATTTGTCGCGATTGCCCAGTAAAGGTGTTCTTCCGTGTAGCAAAGTTAGGGATGATGTTAGTGACAGGGTGAAAACCATTATTGCTTGTAAGGAGGAGGTTAAAGAAGCTGCTAGTGCTAAGAAGCAGCGCACTGCTGATGTTAAATCTCCTATAAGCATGCCTGTTAGTAAATCGCTTATCCCTATGGAGGCATCTCCTCTGGCAAAACCCTTTCCTAGTGTCCCACAGGTGGGCTCATCATCTTCATATGACAGGGAAGAGGCGGAGAGAAGTATTGCTCTATTCTTTTTTGAAAATAAGTTGGATTTCAGTGTTGCCCATTCTTCTTCCTATCAATCCATGATGGATGCGGTAGCAAAATGTGGTCATGGATTTAAGGGTCCATCATCGGAATCCCTAAAGACAACATGGCTAGAAAGGATCAAGTTTGAAGTTAATGAAAAATCCAAACAAATTGAAAGGGACTGGGTCACTACTGGTTGTACAATCATAGCAGATACATGGACAGATAATAAGTCAAAAGCTTTGATAAACTTCTTAGTGTCATCACCTTCTGGAACTTTTTTTCTCAAATCCGTAGATGCATCTCCATATTTCAAGAGCAACAAATGTCTTGCAGATTTATTTTTGTCGGCTATTCAAGATATTGGCCCAGAAAATGTTGTGCAAGTGATCATGGATGGTACATTGAACTGTGTCGGTGCTCACAGCTATATTACGAAGGCCTATGGCAGTATCTATATTACTCCTTGTGCTTCTCATTGTTTGAATTTGATCTTGGAAGATTTTTGTAAGATTGATTGGGTGAGTCGCTGTATCTTGCAAGCACAATCCATTTCGAAGTTTATCTACAATCACACATGGGTACTTGATCTAATGAGAAAATTTACAGGTGGTCACGAATTGGTTCTTACCAGCATTTCGAAGCCTGCATCCAACTTTCTGTCATTGCAGTCCATGTTGAAGCATAGATCAAGGTTGAAGCTTATGTTTAATAGTCCCGATTATACAACAAATCCTGCATATCCAAGTAAACAGAGTACACCGTGCATTGCTATTCTTGAGGATAATAATTTCTGGAAGGCAGTTGAGGAGAGTGTGGCTATTTCTGAGCCTTTCCTGAAGGTATTGAGGGAAGTTGCAGGAGGGAAGCCTACTGTTGGATCTATTTATGAGTATATGACAAAGGCGAAGGAATCTATAAGAACATATTACATTATGGATGAGAACAAATGCAAAACATTCTCAGATATAGTCGACAGAAGATGGATGAACCAGCTCCATTCACCTTTACATTCAGCAGCTGCATTTTTGAATCCCAGTATCCAATATAATCCAGAAGTTAAATTTCTTATAAGTATTAAGGAACAGTTTCTGCAAGTATTGGAGAGACTACTTCCAACACCCGATCTGAGACATGATATAACAAATCAAATTTTCATATTCAGAAAGGCACAGGGGATGTTTGGTTGTAACCTAGCTCAAGAGTCACGTACGACAATATCACCTGGTATGTACAAAAGCATTTTTAGAAGTTTATCCTAGACAGACCTTAATTATGTTCCATTATTGTTTGTATGCTTGACATAAATCATTCAAGTTATAATGGTGTTTTAGCTGATGGGCCACATCAAAGGCATGAGTGTACTTGAAGTTTCCATACACCGTCTGACCCAAATCTCTGCAAAAACTAGAGTTTTTAAGCTGTTGATTCAAATTTCAGGAAACTCTGAAGGCGAGTTTATGTATTTGTAAAAGTTTGTCATAGTCACCCATTCCAAGTGTTAAGATCTTAAGGACTAAAATAAATCCCCTCCCTCCCTTCCTAAGGCACTAAACAAAACTCGGCTTTTGCAATTTGAAACCAGAGCATTGATTTTCTTCTTTTGAATCATAACTTCTGAAAGTGCATTAGATGTGTGGATTCCCTTGAATTTTGAAAGTCCATACAAACCTAGCCTATTGTTTCTTTCTGATCGTTCAACAATCACTCCTCTCTGAAATAGGTTGCATTCACTTTGTCTCCCCTAAATGCTGTACTTGAACTTCCTCAGGATTGTCCCTTTCCTAGATTCTTAATGTTATCTTCAAGCTTTATTAATAGAAAAGAAAGATATTTACGAAGATTAAGCAAAAGGTTAAGCTAAGGAAGCCACACACGCACACAAAAGAAATACCGAAACATGGAAAACATGATTAATTTGTCTTTCTCCAGTTCATTTTTATGTAGACATTATAATATTCATGTGGATTCATCTATTTAGACGCGTGTGTAGGGCTCATTGACACCTTAAATAACTTGGAGTGAATATTTATGTACTGGTTTTAACAGATTAGGTTACCTTTTCTGCAAGACCTAGGATTAGCATTCTTATAGTGATATTCTAATTAGCTGATCTTGTTTCAAGTTTGTATAAGTTTTACTTGCATTGCTAACTTGATTCTCTTTCCCGCCATTATTATTGTTGAATGATACATGGAACGCATGTACAATTTACTTGTTTGAGATTCTTATACTGATGACAATACAGGATTTTGGTGGGACCAATATGGTGATTCAGCACCTGGTCTGCAGCGTGTTGCAATTAGGATACTCAGTCAAGTTTGCAGTGCTTCTACTTTTGTGAGGGACTGGAGTGCATTTCAACATATCCATTCGGAGACGCGAAATAGGCTAGAGAAGGACACCTTGGGCGACCTTCTTTATATCAATTATAATCTTAAACTGACAAGCCGCATGAAAGGAAAGCCTGTAGATGCCGATCCTATCTTAATTGATGATATAGACATGACTTCAGATTGGGTAGGGGAAATTGAAAACCCTAATCCAACACAGTGGTTTGATTTGGATGGTGGCGACTTGAACACAAGACAGTTCACCACTTCTATGTTTGGTGCAAGTGACAGCATGTTTGGTTAGTAATTTTGCCATCGTAAGTAGTTCATATTCAGTATGAGATACTTTATAGTTTCTAGTGTGATTCCATTTAGTAACTGTTTCGTTTCTTCAAAATGCTTTGTTTGTACTTCAATACATTAATGAGATACTAGTTTTTAACTTTTATGAACATTGCTTACTTTCTTCATGAATATGTTATGATTCTAGATCTTCTAATTTGAAATAAGAAGTCCTTTTGCACTTTCCTGAATTTTGAAAGGGTTAGCTAAATTTAAGAATAGAGGGTAAAAGAAGCTGGGAAATACTTATAGCTACTTCCATTGCATAAAGAGATTCATCCTTGTATCCTTCTATAGTGGACTCGCTCTGGAAGTTTAGATCCTTGAAACTGTAGGTTGCCTTAGTGGACTCGTATAAGCTATTAAAAGCTTAAAAGAATATGATACTCTACACTTTGCCCCCATACCATGTCGAAATATGATGCTCTACAACTTGTCTACATATCTTGTCTCTATGTGAGATGTTAGTAACAATTTTAAACAAATTTGGTTGGTCCTACATGATATTTTTATTATTATTATTTGATGAGTTGTTTGAGCCATGCTACTTATCTTGGTTACTTATTGTAGTAGTGATGTGAAAAATACCAAGAGATTATTGTTGGTTTTCATTCAATCCTTTGAGTTGTATTAGGGGTGTTAATTGGTTCCTGAAAACCGACCGAACCAAAAAAATCGAACCCTTCTCTCTCCTTTTTTTTTAAAATTTAAAAAAAAAAAAAAATCCTCAAACCCTTTTTCTCTCTTATTTAATCCCCACCCACCTCACTAACTAGGGGTGTTAATCGATTCGGTCGGTTCAAAACTGGACCAAAACCGAACCGAACTAGAGATTCCGTTTTCAGTTGCTGCATATTTTAAAAATTAAACCAAAATCGAACTGAACCAATTGGTTCAGTTTCGGTTTATTTCGGTTTTCCTTTTTTTTTTCTCCACCCACCGCCTCCTTCACCTTCATATCTGAAGTTCATATTAGTAACTTTTTACATGTATTCACGACCACATCAAGTAAAACAAACACAAAGACCTTTCTCGTTCAGATCAATAGCTCTATTTCAGTGATTATCTTTTCAAGTTGTTGTTGATTGGAGACTCTTCATGGATAGTTTGATCAATTATCGAAGAAATGAAGCATCTGACAAGCTTCTCAACATGAGTCTTTGAGAAATCGCTTTGTTCAAGGAAAGGAAAGATTTGGGTCGGATTTTTCAGGCTTCCAAAGACTTGTTACAACAGTGGAGGCCTTGAAAGCGATTTGTGATGAGAACCTATGTTTTCTAGTTAAGTAATCCAAAGCTGCAAGCACTCAATTGACCAATTGACTCAATTCATTGGAGAGTTATATACACTGAAGTGTAGTGCAAGGCAATAAAGATATATGGATAGAGTAGGGCTGGGCATTTCAGATCGGAAACTTGGACCGAACTGGAAACCGGACCGATCGGATCCGTTTCGGGCCGGTTTTTTTTTTAATTTTGATTTTCGGTCCTATAGCCGGCCCGAACCGAAATTTGCGGTTTGGTCCTCGGTCTTCTTCCCATAAATTCGCCGGTTAACCGGCCCGACCCAAATAAAAAAACTAAAAGCTTTTCCAATTTTTACATATTAAACAAAGTCAAAAGTATCACTTTCATCAATAAAACAAATAATTTATTTTAATTCAATGTCACTTTCACCAACAAATAATGTTTTGCTTCTCTCTTTTGCCTTCTCTCCATTTTCTCAGAAACAATACACCACATTTAATTCTCTCTGACAACACTCTTTACAACACTATTTGACAACTCTCTTCTCTTTCTTTATCTCTTCTTCCCTTTGTCTGTTCTCTCTTCTTCTCTTAAATTTTGGGCTTAAGCAAAAATGGGCTGAAAAACATTATCACATAAGTGACAAACATGTTGGGCTGAAAAAAATGGGTTAGAAATTTTGGGCTGAACCGAGACTGACCAGGACCGGCCCGTACTTTCGGTTAACTGAGGTCCGGTTAACCGGGGTCAACCGAGTCGGGCTCGGTCCTTAAAATTTTGGGCTTTACAATTTCGGTCCGGTCCTCAGTTTAGGCTAAACGATCCGGTTACCCGGCCCAGCCGAACCCTAGGATAGAGGGATGCCATATAGCTGCAAAGGATGGAGGTCAGAAGACTGCAGTACCTATAAGGGGACTGTAAATTCACATGGGAAGAGAGATAGGAAGATGGTGAGAATTTGAAAAGAGAAAGAGAGATAATTGGTGGGGGTTGAATTTAAAAAAAGAGAGAATGAGAATTGAGTTAAAAAGGAATTAATAAAGAAATAGAGTGTGGGTAGGATGTGTTGGAATGGGTGGGAATTTCAATAAGAGAGTGGGTTGGTGGGGTGGGTGAGGGATTAAATAAGAGAAAGAGAAGGTTTGGGGATTTAAAAAAAAATGGTTCAGTTTTTTCGGAGGTGAAAAAAATCGAAACCAAACCGAACTAGCTCGATTTGGTTCCGTTTTTTAAGTTAGGTTTCTGTTTTATCGGTTTGATTTTTTTCGATTAATTTCGGTTTGGTTCGGTCAGATTTCAGGGACCAATTAACACCCCTACCACCAACCCACTCTCTTATTTAAATTCCCACCCATTCCAATGCACCAAACCCACACTCTATCTCTTTTTTAATTCAATTCTCATTTAAAAAAAAAAAATTTCAATTTCCACTTTTTCAAGTCAACTCCCACCAATTATCTCTCTTTCTCTTTTGCATCCTTCTATCCATATATCTTATTGCCTCCGTCTTTTGCATCCTTCTATCCATATATCTTATTGCCTTGCACTACACTTCAGTGTTTGCAGCTTTCCAATGAACTGAGTCAATCAGTCAATTGAGTGCTTGCAGCTTTGGAGTACTTAATTAGAAAACATGGGTTCTCAACAGAACCGCTTTGAAGGCCTCCACTATTGTAACAAAGTCTTTGGAAGCCTGAAAAATCCTACTCAAATCTTTCATTTCCTTGAACAAAGCGGTTTCTCAAAGAGTTTCTTGAAAATTGATCGAACTATCCATGAAGAGTCTCTTGTCAACAACAGATGAAGAGATAATCACTGAAATAGAGCTACTGATTTGAACAAGAGAAAAGAAGGTCTTTGTGTTTGCTTTACTTGATGTGGTCGTGAAAACATGTCAAAAGCTACTGATATGAACGTCAGATCTGAAGGTGAAGGAGGCGTTGGAAAGAGGAGAAAAAGGAAAACCAAAGTAAATCGAACCGATCAGCTTGGTTTGATTTAATTTTTAAAAAATGTAGAAATTGAGCTGGAAATCGAATCTCTAGTTCGTTTTGGTCTAGTTTTGAACTGATTAACACCCTTAGTAGGATATACCATAAAGCGTTACAGATAAAGAAAGACCATAAATTTTATTGTGAAATAGGGTGATATGACAGAGCCATAGAATTGGAAAATTTTGTAGTTGAAACTGGAGGAACTGATATATGTCAAAATGGGACAAATTGACAAAATATGATAGTATTTTTTTAAAGCTTTATTTTACATCAGTTCCTTTTGACATATATCAGAGGTATATTTGAGTTGTAATAAAACTTATGTGTTTATTTCCTTTTTTACCCTAGTTTAAATATACCTCTGATAAAAATACAAACATGAAATTTGCATTAGTGATTATACCCCCAAATACACCCCAATGCCAAACTAAAGCATTAATGTCGTTATGAATGATATTAACATTTTTCTTTATCCCCTTGAAAATTCTATCACTTATTTCTTTCCGGAGAATCTAGGAAAGAAAACTCGGCTAAGAGAACACTCTTCCAAAACCTCCAGACTTGTATCCACTAGAGGTCATTTGCAAAAACAAAGGGTAGTTGCAGCTTCAAACTTTAGCACAAAGATTGTTAGATTTGCTCAGAGAAGGTGCAGGTGAAAAATAGATGATCAGTAAACTCTTCTCGACCTTCACAAAAGCAAGCAACATCTGTTGGGTATGAACATGCTTCTTATATTAAGGTCATCCACACTTGAAATTTTTCAACGTTCAATAAAGAAATTCACTCTAGGAGGAAAGGTTATCCACAGTTAAGATTTACCAAGTGAAGAAATTCACCCTAGGAGAAAACCCCTTTAACCAAAAAAATGCAGACAAATAGCCAAATATTTTGTTGAATAACTATGTTTGAGACTTTGCTTTGTCTCGCCACAAAACAATTTTTAATAAAGTGATTCACCCGGTATGGAGTGCTTTATTGCAATGCTTTAGCCAAGGCGGTGGATAATTAATACACTTAAATAGTTCAATATAATTTATAGAGATTAGACATACCAAAAGTATTGGGAATGGGCTTTGATGATGAGATATAATTTTCATAAAATATGCCTAATACTCTTCCATACGTACTACTGACATTCGTGTTTAAAACTAGTCAATGTAATTTATGTAAATTATAGATTAGACTTTAAGTACATAACCGGAGCATTTTAGATGAGATTTCATCGTCATGCATGGTTTTGAATATCATTTGAATGATCAAATGTCTATGGGTGTGATGGGAAATTGGGAATGCATATATATCTATTTTATTCACACATGTATGCACATGATTGATGCACATGATTTGTATTGATGTTTTGTTTGATAAATTCTTGACTACAATTGTGCACCTTTTGTTCATAAATAACTTTTCTCATGTAATTTATTATTACTACTATTATTATTTAAGCTAGGTTATTCCGAGATAATTGTGAAACACATGAGAAAGGTAGATTTTTACTGAACAAAAATATTTAATTCGTATACTATTGGAAAATTATATTTTTAAAATTGTAATAATTGTAAAGAATAAACTCAAAATTCAATAATATCGTACCCACTGTATTCATTTGTATTCATTACACATCTATTGTTATATACTTCACGTGGATCGATAATATCTCACCTCGAGTAACTTTTAAGGAAATGAAAAATTGTTACAAGAAGTACTCATTAATTTCTAAGAACTAAAGAGAAACAAATGGGAATAAATACCTTCCTTGTAAAATGACTTCACTAACCAAATTTAAAAGTTTTAAAAAACACTTATTTAAGGGACTATTTATGGAATAATTGCCTTTGTTTGAACCATGAATCTAGCACTAGGGACGGGGTGACAACTTGTTTTTTGCTATGTAACAATGATACATGTTGGTCACGTCAATAAAAAAATGTACTTGAGATATGTACATGGTAATACCATTTACTTTTTCTGAAATAAGTTTTTTTTTTTATTAATCGTATTCTTTCACTTGTATATTGCTATATATGTTCTACTAACTTGCCATAATATCCTTAGTAAATTTGTAAAGAACTGAAATTTTTGAAGATATGGAAAAAGTTGATGATCTAAGCATGGAGGATCCGATGGGAAACATTAGGATCATTACTGTGACATCCTGCTTCTTGTGGAAGTGGAGGGTGGGGATGCGCATATGCTTAGGCAGTCGTCCAAGTATTTGATAGGCATGTGGTGGTCGGTTGAATAGCCTCACATCATGTGTGGGAGGAGCTAGCAAGTGAGTTATAAGGGTTCGTTTACTCCTCAATCATATCAAGGCCTTTTGAGACAAAACTCATACGGTCATTTATCCAAAGCCCAAGATGCGACCCAAGTTTCTTTAGTTAGTTAAGTTGGGGAGAATATCGTACTATTTGGAGGTCTTTGACGTGGGCTCGTCCTGCCGGGTCCTAAGTCCTAACAATAACCTATGAGAGATGGCTGATTTTGATATTTCTCATGCGTGAGATCACAAAAAAGGAAAAACAAAACAACATTTTTGAATGATTTTAAGCAAACAATTCTGGTTGTCGATTTTCACCATTATTTTGTAAACACATCTAATGGAGTTAGAAATACTTGAATGGGCTTTTTTTTTTTTTTTTTTGTGTATGGAAATCATCTCGTTTACAAGGATATTTCATCTACCATGAATAGTACTCAACTATGTCGTTGGGAGCCCTACGCTCGAGTTGTAATCATAGTTGTGTCCAAAAACTAGTTGGAACTGGATCCTATCCCATATATGTATAAATTGAACCACATTAATGATAGTTAATTGCCACAGATAACACTGTACCCAAAACTACAAATCATAGAAACATGCTCGGCGTTAAGCAGTTTATTGTTTTAGTTTTTGAATAATTTCTCAAGGGGTTTGAAGTTTTATTTCTATAATTCGATCTCTGAAGAAACTCTACTTTCAAATTATTAATTGATAGAACTAAGGAACAATAATCGAAATAAAAGAACAGTAATCAAAATAAACGAAAAAGAATCGAAATAACAGTTATAAAAGCTAAAGGAAAATAACTAAGAAATTAAATATTCTTTCAATCATCAACTGAATAACAATGAACAACCCTTATCTTATTTATTATCTTCCTAACTTCTCTAGCAAGCTAATTAACCTAATCCTAATTGGCTAATAATGCCCTAGCTACTATTTTGGGCTCTTACTTAATATGCCCAATTATTTCTAATATTAATACTGTTAAACTAACCCATAATATTGCTAATACTGCTTGCATCATTAATAAACAAACTTAGAAAGGGAAAAATATAAGTGAACAGGAGCTACAACAAGGTTTATCCTAGATCAGCTTGAGACGTG
This sequence comes from Berberis thunbergii, assembly GCA_003290165.1. Classification (NCBI taxonomy): domain Eukaryota; kingdom Viridiplantae; phylum Streptophyta; class Magnoliopsida; order Ranunculales; family Berberidaceae; genus Berberis; species Berberis thunbergii. Next base: position 46,753 of record QNQO01005989.1, read on the forward strand.
TCATTAACTAGCCACTTCAAACCAATGCGAAAATAGGAGAGAAGGCAGAAGATATAGATGTCAAAGACTTCAGATATTGTAAGGTTGAATGCTTTATTTCTTATTTTTATTGTTAATTTCTTTAATTGATTTGATGACTTGCTTGTTTTACGGGTCTATGAGAAAGTTCTGCTAGTTGTTTTTTATTTGATGGCATATTTGATCACTTGAATATTTGTCGAGTAGCATTTTTCGATAGACTCAAATATCAATGTCAGATCTTATTTATGTTGATTGCCTCAGATTTCTTTTTCAACATCTAGATTTTGAACTTTCATGCCTAACTAGAGACTCCGTGTAAAATGCGGACTTTAATGATGTCAGATGTACCTCTCTATCCATGCTCATATTCTCAAACATTGTTATCTCCAATAAATGTGGCATTTTTTTTTACCCTATAATGGTTCGAATATATATTGCACAAAACTTGCAATATCTACAATAATGTAGGCAATGTATTATTACTTGTATATGCCACATTTTTTTGTAGATTGCACTGTTTGCCATTTGTTCTCAACTTACCTTACGATTGTCTTTCAGTTTCAGATGAAAGTAACACAGAGCCTGACTTCCCTTCTCAATCTTCTGAATCTTTCAATGGTTAAAAATTGTGAACCTCTTTTTTGAAATTAGAGATTACTCTTGACTGCAAATATTTTTGCTCAGAAAGTCAGCACTCGGCAACAATAGATTTTATTTATTTAATTTATGTTTAGGAAAGAGAGAGAGAGGGGGGAGGGCGGGGTGTGTGTGTTGTAGCAATTGGCAATGTTTACTTTACTCTACTGGATATTTTGTTCACTTTCCTTGATTCTGCATGTATTAGCTGTTTCTGTTTGGTAAAGATGGTGCCAGATGAAATTAATCATTTTCCCTTTTTGATCTTTACAGTTGCCTCATTGAATGGAGAGAGGTATCCTTGTCTTACTAAGTTACTTTATTGTTGTTGTTGTTCCTTACCTTTTGCTTTCCGTTTTATGCTTCCACAAATTGTGTTTTGGTGTTTGAGTTGTGTTGATTAAAAGATCTTAGAGCATACTAGTATGCAGAGTTCAAATTCTTGATTTCACGTCTTGGTTGAATTTCTGTTCCTAGCATGTACAGGGTCATCTTGTATGTAGAGTTGATCTACATGATACTCCATAATCAATGTAATTACTCAACTGGTAATCGATTCCGAGAACCCCCAAGGATTACTACAAATGTATGCGGCAACATGGAGTATGAAGGCAATGTCAGCAACTTGTCAGATCAATTAAGCAGAAAAGCTTTGGTAAGATTTCCTTCCACATTAATGACAATTTTATTTTGAGCATCCATATGTGGATTTTTTTTCTTCCTCTTACTGGCTATTTTTCTTAGTTGTTGCCTTGTATGTTTGTGGGTATGTTTTACTTGGAGGTTCTCATCACAAACGGGTGTACAGTTGCCTAACTTACAAGCTTGACTGTGAACACTTCAATCAACAACCATGTTGAATGAGCATATTCACATCAAGCAATATACTCGGTCTCATCAAGATGACTGTCAACGACAATGTTGGGCATATTCAATTCAAGCAAACATACATGATAGTGTCAGTCAAGGATGAGATGTTGCAGATCTGCAGGAAGCAGATGGAGTTACTACACCTGCCGAAACGCTGAGATGATAATCAACAGCACCTTCTTTCCTTAAGTGGTCAACAACAAATTCTCCATGTTATCCACAGAGTAAATAATGTTACAACAGCACCTTCTTTCCTTCTACCTGGTCGGATTTTGAATGTTTGTAGTGTAAATAATGCTATAGTTGCATTGCTTTTTTGGTTTACCAAATTATGAATCACAACAGGGGGTTTGTGTTAAAAAGCTGTTGTTACTCGTTTGTGAAGAATTCAATGGGATGTATGGTTACTCGTTTGTGAATAGGAAATGTCTTCTTTGGAGAACCGATACACTGAATCACAATTTGAAAACAAATCGTTGTTGTCGAATAAGTTAGTTGGTCATCAGTTAGAAATCCATTTTGTCACTTGAATGAATCCATTGTACTCCCTGGTTTCTATACGAGTCGCTGAGTTTTGGTAAATCTGAGTGAGATTGCACCTACAAAAACAGCCTTTCTGTTAATTCTAGCCTGAATTAAATGCACTGTTATGGGAATCAAAATTGTTAATGTCGAAACATCAGGTTTGTTAGGGGTGTGATCTCACTTGTCACATCGTACCCCTAATTCAGTCACACAAGGTTATCACTGAAATCCAACCCTAAATTAACATTGTCATCATATATCACCAAAACCCCAACCATATGTATGCAGACTGCAGATTCTTGACAAATTTCCATCGTGTCTGTGACCATTGCAGGATGTGCTGTCCCCTCTTTCTAAAGAAGCGACAAATCATGATGTCTTTAAGTTTCTGGCATATAGTAATTCCATGATCTCTAATGAACAACTTCAATGTATGCATTGCCAAAATGAGCAAAAAAATCATGAATACAAGAGCAAGGAGAAATCTGGTCTGACTAGACAAATTGTCTTCTATTTCTTAAACAATCAGCATCAATGAAAGAACATTGCTGATTTTTACTTCAGGAGACAACAAAAATTACGTCTCGACTGAAAATTTTCAACTGAATCTACTGAATACAATATTTTCATGCAGATCAGAATGCTACAAGCAGTGCAACAAAAATGCATGGACTGTTGCGATCTCGGTGTCTTGTTCTACGTTGACTCTTAGAGACCGCTGCAGTAACTGGAAGGCACAACAGAGAGCTCCAGCCTTCCAGTCCATTCCTCGCCTGGCTTCAATGCAATCGGCTTCTCAATTGCGGCACCATCAACACAGAGCATCTGCTTGTACTCCTCATCTCCAATGTCGATCATGGATTTAGACGACTTCTCCCATGGATTCCATACAACTGTGTAGAGCAGTTTCTCTATCAGTTTTAGGTAATCAAAATGGAAGTTTTTAGCAACTTCCCAACAACCAGTTAACAGGTTTTATATGCTCAGTTTAAAAACTTCTATTGTAGTAGACCATCCATATTCTCGAAAGAACTTTGGCAGTTCTTAGGTACACAATCAGAACTTGACGATTTGATCCATTGCATTTATAGTTGCGAGTTTACAAAAAAGAAGACTTAATTCTTACCAACATCTGGAAGTCCATCCTTTCTTATAACAAAGGTTCGCTTCTTTTCGTGGTCAAGGACTGCAATGACATTCGGAGAACTAAGGTAAACTCGATCTACCTGCATATTAAAAAAAAAGGCAAATAAGTATTACACAACAGTTAATGGCTTCTTGGGAAGTCTGTGAACCATCTTAAATACTACTTTCATAACAAGCAAATTTACCTCAGATTCAAATGTGATGGCATCTCCTTGTTCCGTAAAGCGTTCTCTTTGGCAAAGATTATCCAGATAATCAAGTGTTTCTAACCCTTCTATCCTCACTTCACTATTAATAAGAGCCACATTTATTAAATACAAAAAGGCCTTAACCCATACTCATCACTTCATGGTATAGAGTGTACTACTACAAGTATACTCACCTGATATCAGAAACAGAGAAATATGTGTGGTAGGCAAATGAGAAACTAAAGGGCTTTCCATTGATGTTCCTGATGCGTGAAATCAAGTTGAGATCCCCACTGGCTGACAGAGACACCCGAAGACGAAACTCAAAACTGAAATATACACGAGTAAATCAATCTTCTATTACTAATACAGAAATTTAATACTATCTCCTAAGACATCTATCATGCATAATGCATGTACACAAATATATGTGTATGTTTATGTTATTATGTATAGGGATCTAAGCTTTGGATAATTTTTGGAATAATGGTTGTCGATTCTGTCAAATGAAACCATTTTTTACACTATTGCAAGTAAGACCATGTTTATGCTAGTTGTTGGACAACTAGCACTCACAGTTAGGGAACCTAAACTTCAGGTCTACGCAAAAAGGATACATGCTGTCAGCCTGTCACTGGCATATGCATGACTGCATTCTAGTCCGACTAGGCAACTTCTTGAGAACTGGAGTTTACTTAATATTTCCATCTTTGACAGACATCTCAACTTTTTTAATGCATCAAACATCGTAGGATAAGTTATTTTCATCAAACGTTCAGACTGTAAACTAATATATAAGAATTTATGAGTTTATTGTACCTAATACGAAGGGTTTCTATAAAATCTGTGCTCATACCTATGGGACCATCCCTTGATATCTTCTTCTGATGGTTTGAGTAGCAAGTCAATAAAAGCTTTTCCCTTTGAGTCGCTAGGATGAAGAGGTGGAGGATTATCATCAATAGTCCAAGTCTTGTTCCTTGCAAATCCATGTTGTTCAAGGGATCCACTCCTTCCAAACTTCACAAACATTTAAAGCAATACTAAAGTTAGAAGCCAAGAGCATTATTATTTGGAGAAATTGTATCAATATCCATTGGAATAGATGGAAATACCTGTGGAAAACAAAGAGGAATTCCTCCTCGCATTGCTTTTGGCGGCTTGAAGATTGCCTGCAGTATATAAAAAATATTTCATGTGCATGTTTTTTATACAAGTGCATTACATTTAGACATTCCAAAATAATTGTACGCTTTCATTTGATTTCCCCACACCAAAATAAATTTTTTGTTCCTAGGAGAAGGGGTAAATTAATGGATTTCCTATTTACATGGAGTATTCACCATGTTTTGGTGAATGATATTTCTAAATTTTTCAACTAAAAATAGGTTCCTCTAGTTTACTATGCAGTCTGGTCAATTTGAATCACTCTCAAAGCCGGTCAAATTCTCAGCAAACAAACGAATCCTTAGTTATTTTCATCATTCAAGAGAACTCTGGATCGTCGGCTTTGGCAAGTGAGTTGTGACCATTCGTATAAAGAGGATATTCCACTAATTAACACTATTACTAAATTTGATCCGACTTTATTTTGACACTGTGAAAGCATATTGGCCTAAAACTTAAAATAAGGCTGTTGCGTCCATGCTAGGCATTAAAGTTGACCAAAAGATAGGACTCAAACAATTCAACATCTTTTCTGTAAGTTATCAATACATGAAAATTGTTTTCAACGAGTTTCTAATCGAATCAGAATCATTTTCCAAGGGATATCAAAATTTGATGATTAAAAGTAAAACAATGTCATTGAGCTTCATCTCTTTTGATTGGTGAATGTCATTGACTCACTACAGTATTTTGTATATTGTTAGAATTTGAAGAACGTACTAATTCAAGCACTCGATTACATTCGAAGAATAAATCATATAAGTCATTATCTTAAAACACTTTACCTTACTACTTGTGAATAGGAGTTCTTCCCCTCGATCACTCCTCCATGAAATAACCTGACCACCATGTAAGCTAACCTGCATTGCTGACAGAGAAATCATCAACAAATGAAGAACCAGGAGCAATTCATCATGAAATCACAATCGATACAAATATAACTATTTTAATCTAATTACACCAATCCTTGAAATAGTTCTAAAATTCTAATCACAAAATCTACATACAAACATTAAAACAAATTCATCAATCACAAACACAAAGCAAATAGGGAAGATGATCTAAAACTAACCCTAGCCGAAGCACCTCGTGGGGATCGTAGAGTGACTTGATCTATACCATTCCAATCCTTGGTGATCTCAATTGCTGCTCTCTGATCCCAAACTGCTGCAAAATGCCCCATCTCTCAAAGAAGAGACCCCAAATGCATGAACAATAAGATGAACCCCTCCTTCACTTCACCTTAAATAAGAAACTCAAAACACAATAAATATAATTGAATGAATTACAGTTGATTCATTCACAAGTTTAGTTGAACATTCAACTGATGAACTTCCTCAACAATGCCTTTCTTTTCATTAAAGCTCCTCACGGGAATAAAAACCAAATCACCACTAACCCCTTTAATGAAAAAACACAAAAAAAAAAATGTAAAAAATCCAAAACCAGGGAAATTCAACAAGAATCTTCTAACTCTTTGTAAGATTCACACAAAAAATGTTTCCCAGATCTATCACATTTGCATCACAAAAAAAAAAACCCAACTTTCCCTGAGTTTCACTAAAATGATCCTAAATCCCACACTTTATACCCAGACCTCAAAATTGCTCTAAAACTCAATTTTGAACAACACCCAGACTTCTGAATCACTCCCAAACCACCTTATATAAGCCTACCACCTAAAAAACTAGTCATGGGGGTTCTCTAGAATGCTTTAATCTATGTGTTTTAAAAATACCCACTTGAAAGAAAATAGCGGGGCAGTGGAGGAGAGATCCAGATAAAGAAAAAATATATAATCAGAATACAACACATGCATGATGACTGAGAAAGAGAAGTAGAAGTTATGATTCAAATAAAGAAACAAATGAGGAGACTGAAAAGGATAGAGAACAAGTAGAAGGACACCACACTGTTGAAAGTTGAAACCACACAACAACAACAACAACAATAACACAACACAACACAACACAAGGTGGGAGGAGGAAGGAAGTACAGTCAACTGTACAAACACTGGCAAGAAATTCAAAATGTTAAATGCAATAAAAGTGCCTCGATTCTATTTCATCATATTTTTAACATCATTATTTTTATTTAATGGGTCCCTTGTATCATCTTGAATTAAGTGAAGGCCCTATTTTCAATCAAATCTTAGCAAGTGGTCTCCATTTTGATGGAATTTCGTACTAAGACAACACCATAGTGTTCACGGGATGTACATGTGGAATCTATCTATAAGTTCTTTTCATCCGGTAGTTGTTGTTCTATATGTTGGTTTGACATAATTAGGAACTACGCTAATTTTGCAGGGAATACAATAGAATTTACAAGAAAAGATAGAATAATAATTTGAAGACCTAACTCAATTTTGAATTGTCTTAGTCGCCTTTAAAAGTTTAAGATTTATTAAAAGATAAAAACTATAATCCTATTTGAAACAAAACTAAAATTTTATTAAAAAATAGAAACTAAAATCTTATTCCAAAACAGTAAAATGTTGTTTTGAAAACTTAAACGATTTCAAATATTTAAAATCCACCATACATCACCGCGTAGCCATGAGTTGTCTCGCAATGTTGTTTCCCTTTCTGAAAAGATATTGTATGCCTTATTCTGAGCTCAAACGTCAAATTTGTAAATTTTGATTGCATTATTTTGTCTTTGGTCAATCAATCGTATCTCCAATTATTTCAGCGACATGTTCTACATCACAAATTAAGGAGTGACAATTTGTGACACAATTTGAATATGATTATTAGATGCCAATAGGGTAATTATTACCTCAATTAGTAGATTTATGAGGATGGTATGACAAGTTTAAGGTTTGAACTCTGTCCACCACACTTAGAGTGAGAAGGGTTAAGAGATTTGCTACGGGTCGAGGGAGGGAGCGAGGGATGGGTGGTGCCTCGAGATGAGCACATAAAATTTGAGATGCTCGGTGTTGCTCATCTCGAGACGAATGGGTGGTTTCCACCCATCCCTCGCTCCCTCCCTCGACCACTAGAATTTTCGTTAAAAAATGGATTGCATAGGTTTGAGTTTGGCAACGGTTATTAAAGCCAAATTCTAGACAGCATGGGGGGCGAAAATACAATGTTGCCCTAAAAAGGTGTTTAAAGAGGATGGCAAAATTGTATTTTCACCCTCAGACAGCAAACCAGGCTGTCTACCCAGGCCCTGTAGAATAACGGGTTATTAAAATAGGACTATTAGCAAAATGTAAATCGCAAAAGACTAAAATGCCCTTCGGTGAGATGGTATCGAAGCCGGTGGGGGAGGAATGAAGAGCACATGAGCCATGAAGACTTGTACGGACATGAACCTGAGCAAGCAACATGAACCATGTCTGGTGTTGCGGGTCTTTGAGCAACCTGCGCATTTTAGAGATGGGCAATTATGCCGTGGTACATTCAAGTACAGTCGTTATTCGCAGTGCGCAGGTTAGCAATTTAATGGTTGAAATTCGTTGTGGTGCGCTTTGGTGGGGGTGAGTGGACTTTCAGTTGAAGAGGAGTTGTTGCTTGCTTGATTTCTATGGTTTAAGTTTAAGCTAATTAAATCGAAGTCGATAAAGCGATCAAAAGACTTGAAAAAGAAAAAAATAAAAATGGGAAAAAAGGGCTCACGATCCAGATTAAAGCTGTCAATGGAGTATTATTATACTAATTTAACGATAGACTTGTGACTGATAGTATTACAAGTCCAATATTTAAAACTCGACTACTCACAATGTAGAAGACAAAAACAAAACTAGTGTTGTATATCTTTATGTATTGAATCACATAATACAAAAGATGAAAAGGACATGAAATTCTAATGAGGAGACTCTAATGTCCCAACGCGAATACTTGCATCACAAAAAACTATTTAACTCCGCACACATGTGCCCACATTGGACCTTTCCGCATATAAGAAACACAGTCACATTCAAGATAGGGACTACCCATTTGATGAAATTATGGATCCATATTCTAGCTGTCAGCTAAAATTCTTATATATCATCATCATCAAAGCCCATTTTCGAGGTCGGCTACATGAATTTTGGTCCTCCAAGCAATGCGAATTCTTTCATATATATATAAAGTTAGAAATAAGCAAATTGCATTCAAGGTACATGCATTAGACCTTTAGAAGCATAAATAACATCCAATAAACAACAATCAAATACCCAAGTCTAAATTGTTGAACATAAAGAATGAGATCCAACTATTTTTTTGTTCCTTCCTTGACCAGATGAGCCAGAGCTGTATGTGTTTTTATTGCTTGCTAAACAACAACACTATTGTACTAGTAGGTTAAAGGTGTGATGGCAGTGACGGATGATATCATTAGGTCACGAATTTGATCCCAATTGACGGCATTTAAGGTGGGAGCGGCTAATGGATTAAAAAAAAAGTAGGCAATGGTGATTTGTTTCCGTTATTGTTAAAACATGGGTCTTCCTGATCATATTTGATCATGATCAGATAAATCTATTAAAATAATGACATGATATATTTAGTACACGCCATCAAGAATAGCGTTTCAAATCATTTATTTCAATTCCATCTACAATAACATGTTTCATTTATAGTGAGCATATTATTTGTTTTTCTTGACATTATTATATTTTCACAAGATAAACAAGCAAAATATTTGATTGTAAGAACATATTTCCATAGGTTAGGGTTGACTAAAGAACCCACTAAATCGATCGAACCAATCAAAACTAAACTGAAAGGTTTTGAATTAAGTTCGATTTTAGAAAATTTGAAACCAATAAAGTTGTTCAATTTTCGATTTTTAAGTGATTTTATTTTAACCATTAAAACTGAATCAACCGAAAATATAAAATAAATAATACATGTTATATGTAAAATAATATAATATGTTTAATTTAATTGATTGATTCGGTTTCAATAACATTTTAATCGGAATGTTAAGTTTGCAATTATATAAATTAAGATCCATTCGATTTCAATTTGGTTTTGTTAATTTTTAGGTTTAAAAAATTTTGAAACCAATAAAATTTCGAACCTTGATTTAGGCGAAAAACTGATCCGCGGATTCTATTTTCAACCTTAAGGAAGGCATGGGTCAGCTGGCCAAAAATGTGGGACAAAAACGTGAGGTGGGGTTAAGAGACCAATGAGGCACCCAAGGGGCTCACGTTAGACAGTGTCGGGTGTAGGTTAAGAAAGTGACAAGGGAGCTTATCTGTGCTCACATGGAGAAGGGGACATTGTGCTCTGTTTTTTAACTGAGAGCCCGCCGTGATGGGAGGCGGGAGTAAAACACCACTGGCGTATTTTAGTAAAACAACTAGTATTATTCTAAAGTAGGTTAATTGCACTTTTTTTTTTTTTTTTGACCAAATTCATTTGAACACGTTGAACAAAATTTCAACAAAGACCACAACTGCTATCGTTTTGTTTTGCACTCTTTGGTGATTTCTTTGCGAAGGGTTGAGAAAAAACAAGGGGAAGTGATACTTGATGAAAAATTCAAGATATCCTGATCCGAAAGCACTGATTTGAGCATAAAAAGGTGATCCATACGTGATCGAACCAACTCTACCACTCTTCAATTTCTCCAAACCCATGAAGTAAATGGTAGAATAGTCCGATCACGTACAAGCCACCCTCTCAAGCACATGCCAAGCTCCGTAGAATCTCTAGATACTTAATAAATGCACAGCATGTTACCTGATGAATTGATATTTATAGTATTATCATATTTGACTTGAATACGTTCAACAAGAGCAATCATTTAAGTAAATAAAGTTCGTATATCTTCCACAAATCCTTTAGTATTATTGTCAGCATATTATAGATCACTTCGGAAATTCTAAACACGAAGATAAGTATGTAAACGTGAATTTTACACAAGGCGCACTCTAAAACTCTCCTCAATATACAATAAGATTAATGAAAATCCCAATCAGCATGTGGGATGATAAAAATAAACCACAGATTGATAATGCTCAGAAAGAAACTCAAGAGTGAAAGTCAACGATTTCCAACCTTCCTTCCGTTGAGTGAGCCAACGATACATCACCATGTAAGCGCCGATTGATTGATTGCCTGCCTACCCGCTGCTGCCTGCTCTACCACACTACCTGAGTTACTGTTAGGACCGATACCGGGTTCATAACTTTTTCAAAATTACACTTAAGTGAAAAAAGGAGAAACAAAGTCGATCACACAAAACAGCCACTTGATCAGTAATAACAGTTTACTAGATCAGCCTGCAGCGACAGCATCAGCCCTAGAACTTGATTCTAAGAGTTGGTGCAGCTTGGTTCCAGATTTTTTCTCAAGGGTGTCACTCTCCATTTGCGAGCTTCCCATGGTATTGGAGAGGGAGCTGTCTACTCTGGATAAGAAGTTCTCTGTACTGAAAGGTTTAGTCTCTTGTCCTTCCTTGCCGTTGGAAACCATTTCTTCTGCGCTTTCTACTTCTCCACCTTTCACTTTTCCCTGTGAGAAGAAACCCATGAGTTCTGTAGAAAAGTAGGGGGAATGTTGTTGCTATAACCAATATAGCAGAGAAACCTAGGTTGCTTGATGAAACAGCCATAGCTGCATTTTGCATCATTCGGCAACTAACAAATGATTAACATATAATGACAGTAACTAGTCGCATAACTATGACTACATTCTGCACTACTCGGTGGTGTCCTGGTCAACACTAGAATTTTAGGAACCCTATCTAGCTAAGTGTGCCAAAACAAGTATGACATAACTAGGGATTTACAGACGGAACAATTTCAAGACCATGGACTTGAACCATTTGAAAGAGGCACTGGAAAGCACACTTCAGAAGATCAGTGTTATCCAATAATGTTTGAGGCTTTGGTTCAACCCTGAAAGATCATATCTACTGTGTTAGCAAGTTCGTGACAACTGTCTACATCTGAAGGTCTAACGAACAGGCTAGCTACCTCTTAGGCTAAACATCAAAGTAAAACTAACTGGACTTTCATAGCCCTCACTTAAACCTTCACAAGACTAATAAGTTGAAGAGGGGCTATCCAAAGATAGATAGAAACAGAAGGAAAGAATACCAAGAGTGCTGCGTTTTCAAGCCTCAATTTCTCCGAGCTCTCTTTTAGTTGAATTATTTCAGACTTCAGGGCCTGATTCTCCGCATTCAAAGCCTCAACTTTCAGTGCGAGTTCTTCAGTCTCAGCCTAAAAAAAACCCCATCAAGATTTGCTCATGAAAAACAAAAGGTTAAACCAAATGGAATAGAAAAAGGCCAAGAGAGAATAATCATGTTCTGGAGTTTCCCTTACCTGCTTCTTCAACCTTGATCTTCTGGCAGATTCTCTATTAGACTGTTTCCTCCTCTCTCGTTTCAGTTCCCGTTCGTCCTGAGGGAATAAGCATCACACACTATATGATTGACAAATAAACAGGTTGCAACTTGAAGTTGGCAGATCAATATTTTAGTTACTTGCAGGGAAAAGGAAGTTGATAACCACGTAACAAGTATGTGCAAAGAGAAAACTCTCATGAAAAGAGAGAGAGAGAGAGAGAGAGAGAGAAGGGACATTTGAGGTTGAAACTCGAAAGTGCCTACTTTGGAGAGCAAAAAAACACGGGTTCTCTTCAAGCTCAGGAGCTATATTTTCTGTTGAAACTCGAAAGTGCCTACTTTAGTTACCCTAAGTACTATTGACACTATTACTTCATCCTGGTCTTTAACTGTTTCAACCATGGGCATAAATGTGTAAATCACCAATTCCAAGTTAACATGCAAAAGAAACACAAAAGCATCTTCACTGAAGCCTTTTCCCCAAATTTCTGGAGCATCAACGTAGAAGTATGTGTGCCAACAAAACTAGAAACCCCGAACGGTTGGTTACTCATAGTTAAGTGCAATGGACTTTGAATTCCAGCAAGACTGCTTGAGAGATTTTTTTATTTCCAAACCATTGCTGACCACAAGATCAACAACAATGCCACTCGATCTGAAGGGCGTGATGATGATGGATGAAACATCAGTTTTCTGCTTCAAATGACAAGTCCAATATATACATGTCCAAAGATACCAGGATCCAGGATAGAGATAACTCTACACAGAACAGGTAGTAATGTTTAAGGTTGTAAAATGACTTTTTTCTGAGTAGATGCAACTCCTCCCCTCTCTACATAGCATACCACATAACGTCCAATCTTAAAATTTCTCAATTTTTCAGACATGACAATAACAATGTGCATACCTAATGCCACATAATAAAAATTGTTCTCATAAACTTAGAATTCACTCATCATGATTGGCATTACATATTTTAGCCATATAGAACAAAAAGAATGAGGTTAACTTCAATTTTTGGTTTCAATTAGTTATATATATCCCCATTACCTAAGCAAAACAGAGTTGTAAGATCAAGCAGAAAAGACTTCTTTCTCCTAGTACATGTCTTAGTTATATAGAAAGGAAAAAACGAAGGAAACTCACAAAAGAAACTTTCAGGTGAACTGCTGAACTGAGTTGATATTACTAGACCATACCTTTATCCAGAGCCCAGATGTTAAACCATCTTGAGGTGGTACTTCTGCACCAGGAAAAGTAGCTGTAACCATCCTTGCTTTTGCGTTAGGAGGTGCCGTTCCTACTGCTCCGTCAGCAACACCAGTAGGAACTAAGTTTACCCCAAGTGACATACTGGAAGTGGCACTTGCCTCCCCTGCAAATTCAGGAAAGGTTTGTAGTTCAGCTTTACCATCCTTGCATGTTTGCATAAATGAATAAACAAACAAGTAAGAAGTGATATCCATTTCCAAAGTTTTACAAGTGATGGTTGGAGTTATCCACTAGGTAAAGGATCTGGATGTGATAATCGATAGAGATTACACAAGAAACCATCAACCAAGTGTGTTAATGAATTAATTAATCTAACTATACTTTTTAGCTTCTAGAGATAAGGGTAGTAATTTCATATTTTAGTTTAAGAACCTAAGAGACCCTAATTCCTCACTAACTTGGAATACAAGAAAGAGAAAAGTTCTGATATTGGGGTGGCGGAAATCTAACTGCCAACATACTGTCGTATGATCAACCCCACTTCACAGATTGTTGGCAGGATGATGCACACAAGTAGCCAGGGTGAGGATTTAAAAATGACCCCACAAATGTAAGATTATTCCTGAAGTTTAAGTCTTGGTGGAAATCAATGTTGTACCTGTAGATGGTATGACCTTGGAGCTTCTTTTCCTCTGTGTTTGGTCCCCCACTCAATAAATGTTAGAAAACCAACATGAATACCACATATGAAAGTAGATAAAGTGACAGATTCAAATGTACATAAATAATGATCTTACCCCTTCTGATGTATTCCCATCGTTTCCATCACTTGAACCTTCAGTTCTGCAATCGCCACTGAACACACCCCATAAAATAAAAAGAGGAGTAAGGCAAGCAGAAATTACTAACTGAAAAAATCTGAAAACTAAAAGTATAACAGCAGTCCAAATGTTAACCAAAGCAACCTCTAAAAGCATGTGTAACACATGTCTGGTCCAGAAGCAGAGAAAATTGGTGCTTCTGCCTACTCAACAACATCGCAACTTCCTCGAGGAAATATCGGAATACAATGAAATGGTAGCAGAGCATATACCTCTGTGATGCTGCTGAACTCCCTGAGGTTCCATTGTCATTTGACACTGGAAGCCCATTTAACCCTTTCAGTTTCTTCATAAAACCTTGATCTTTATTGCTGGATGACTTAGCAGGTGTCGCTATGCTCAAGGGAGTTGCTGCCTGCAACATAGTGATAACTATAAATAAAACATTAAGAGACCCAGCATCTCTCTACATCATATATGTTTCTTTTGAAAGTAGCATGTCATAATTCATATGATCAAAGACAATTAAATGGGTAACATTCAGTACCATGGCTTCAGATACAAGAGGAGATGATGAACTTCCATGACCTTGCCCATGTGATCCCTGTAGATAGTTCACAGATGCATATTTTAGAGCATTTCTATATTGGCGGGCATAGGCATTCCACTGAAATAGTGACCTACTTTCCAGGTGCACTGAATACCTTGCATAAGATATTCAATAAATAGACCTGGCCCAAATTGATTTAACTGGAAATTAAACCATTACATGATTGTATTAAGCTTAGGTTGACCTACTTTCCAGGTGCACTGAATACCTTGCATAAGATATTCAATAAATAGACCTGGCCCAAATTGATTTAACTGGAAATTAAACCATTACATGATTGTATTAAGCTTAGGTTAGATATCACAACATAACTCAAATGCCAAATTACCACGCTCAAATACAAATATTCAGCGGCGAGCTACTAAATAATTTATTGCAAAATCAAGACATACAAGACCAATTAGGGTTGGGCATTTTAGATGAAAAATCGGACTGAACCGAGAATCTTCGGTTTCACTTTTCAGAACTTGCCAGTTAACCGGCTCGGCCCAGATAATTTTAAAAAACTAATTAATTATATATAATAACTACGATTTTCTACTTTCTAAGGTTTCATTTCATTCACAAAAAGGCCCTTAAAAATGTCTGAAATTTCGAAGGAGACGACCACGTGGGACTGAGCGGCGAGATTGTAGACCTTGTCACGGTTGATGGTGTCGAGCAGCAATTGAGGGAAGCAACGCCAGCGAGGTCAGTGTAGTGGGGATGAATTCATCCTGGTTTTTTGGATGTTGTGAGGGTCAGTTGTTGAAGATGGGACCTGAGAGATCTGAAGGAGTTCATGCGAGTATGAAAACGAAAACCTTAGATTTGGAGATAAATTAAATCACAATGGAAGCACCTTTTTGCTGTGAAAACCCCCAAGATTTCACCATTGTTGGATTGGGTAACTAAATAGAGTGTATAAACACCAAAGAGAGGTGTTTCGAGGTGATGTGGGAATAAGAATGGGAACTGAAACTGTGAGGGTACCATAGAAACCAGAAAAGTGAGTGAGGGAGGAAGGTTGATGAAGCCAGCAAAGTAGAAGGTCAGCTTGGGCTCCACACATAAAACGAGAAGAGAGATATTGGTGTGGGTTTGGGTGGGCAGAAGGTCAACTTGGGCTCCCACCTTCAACACTTTCTTCTTGCTCTATTTGGTTGTTTGGTACGAGATAATCAAATCTTTGTTTTTCTCTCTCATGCCTCTAGGTGTCTGAAGGGAAGGGTTTTTTTTGTGGATCGCAGATGGAAGGGGAGAGGGAGAGAGGAGAAAAAAAAAAGGCTGAAAGGGGATTGGGCCAAGACCGAGACCCGCCTGGCCGAGCCCGAAATATTGGTTAATCGGGACCAATCTCACCTGATACTTCGACGAAGTTAACTGCAAATCTTGCATTTACTTTTGGTCTACACCATATTTGGGTTTGAACCAGGGTAGCCATCACTATAACAATATCAATTTCCTAGAACCTTGGTGATATTAAAACCCAATTTCCTCCTTGAGGTTCTAGAGTAGGTCCGTGCACCTTTTCAACTTTTCACAGGTGAAAGTTGGAACCACACAAACTAGTAATCATTACAAATGGAGAAACTGAGGAAGTGGTACAGTCAATGAACTCAAGGATAAAGCCTGAAAGTATGCTAATTTATTGTAGTTACAGTTCCATTCAAATGTACACTTACGAGAGAAAGGGAAGGGTGGGCATAAACACCTCCATGTGGGTAGATTGCAGCGTAGGGTGTCCCATAAGGCGACATCATATGCTGACACAATCAAGAAAATACTGAAATTAGAATCAAATTAGCTACGCATCTGTTCCGCAAAATTTCCTGCGTACTGAATTACAGGAAAGGAATGAGAAGCAAGTAGAAAAGGAATATTTATTCCCGGGACCATAAAAAGATACCTGGGGTGTGCCCCACATATACGCATGGGGAGGATGACCAGATGGAACTGCAGAGTTGAAATACGGAGGTGGTAGAGTAACACCAGGACCATAATATGCCTAAAAATGTACCAATGAGTGAATTGTTAATGAGTTAAAAGGGCGAAATGAATGTATATCACAAAAACAAAGAGATGAATGAGCAATACCGGCATAGCGGCCCAGTTAGGATATGTATGGACATTATTATTCTTTTCCTGTCAATGCAAAAGGATATGACACTCTTCAGATATGACAAATAAGAGTATGAACCACCATGGCGGCAAAAACTTCAGCCATTTCATGCAACAAGACCCGCCCATGCATGTAGACAAGCATATAAAGCTAATTGAGAGATTCTAATTATATATCAAGATCACATAGAAACCATGTTCACAAATAAAACACCACCAATTTTTCTAATCCCCATAACGTCGTGTCATGGAGATTGTCTTAAGAAACTTCTGTCGAGTATGACCATTCAAACCTCGTGGAGAAGAGGGTTCTGTTTCAGCCATTGGTGCTTGGTATTTGGTAATCAACACTACCCCTCCTACTTACCCAAATGTGCTGAATTCCAAACTCATCTTGTAATTAGAAGGGGAAAAAAGGAAGAAGAAAAATAACTGAAAATGGTGCACTTATTATTCAGAACCAGAGCTCTTATCCAAATCGAAACAAACACAACAAACTGCTGCTCTTCGAAGCCGTATACAAATGATTGTTCATACCCCAGGAATCTAATGCTTTAGTCTTTCTAAATTGATTCTTCTATGAATGACATCTATACAAAATTTAGAAAAACTTCTAATTGATCAATGCATTATAAATACTATACATTAAGAAATGCCAGAAAAGTACAATATTTGTGCCTGTGTGGTGTGTGCATGCCTCTACTAATTTTCAGAATTATCTGCCATTAATTTTATAAGATATGATTATGTACGTCATAGCTTGGCTTTCACAACGTCCAATGACCTTGATCCTAGAACTGGTGAAAGAGGACATTTGCAATGGGAAATTTTGAGAAAATGAGAAGAGATGGGAGAGAAAGTGGGGAAAAGCTCTCAAGGTTGAAGATGACCATGTATTTTGGAAATATTCTCTTACCCCCCCCAAAAAAAAATGTTTTTTAAAAGTTTGAAACAAACCAAGAGATAGAGATCATCACAAATTCATGTTTTTCATACTCTTTCCCTCATCTCCATTCTTACTTTTGAAATTTTTATTTTCAGCCAAACACACCCTCAATGATCACCACACCACAAACTACATAACTCATGGCTACATCTTAATGCTTGACATATAATGATTACTCTTGGATAGTACATCAAAGTTCGCGTCCAAACTTCCAAGGGGGTGAAGCTATGTCCAGCTTGTAGAGCACATGGAACATGCATACACCCTCCTAGTCCCATATGATATGCGGACATTAACTACTTTCTCAGCTCACCTGCACCAGAGAGATGCTTTCTCAGACTTAGGTTGTGACTCTGTTTCTTCAGTTCCCATTCTTAAGTGCCCAACTGAAAGCTGAGTTGTTGCACCAGGCGTAAATCCCTTCAGCAAAATCTGTTTCTTGGTTTGAAAGTTCTCGGTGAGCTGCATTTATAGCAAGGTAATGTCATTTAACTGAAAAAAAAAATAACATGTGAGGAACCATCTGGTCATCTGTATAATGTATAACATATCAGACGCATACATTTTAAGCACAGTATTATGTTTTTTAGTATTATATTTTTCTAGTTCAACCAACTGTGGAGGGTAAAAGAAAAGTATTGGAGGAGCCAGGATAAACGTCTAACCAAACAATACAAACCCATTCTACCGAGAAAGGAATGAACGAGCCAAAAGCACATAAATCCCATTCAGGGATATATTTGCAGCTAAATCTGTGAGAAGATTTTATATTCTCTTCTCACGATTTCTTGCATTCAACATCATATGATTTGAAAATGAGAATGTCAATATTTTGAATGACAATCAAACTGATTAATAGGTGGCAGGAGCCAAGAACCATCCAACCATCAGAATATTATTACATTAATAAGCAAAATGCAACTACTACAAAAAGCATTAACTTATCATTAATCAGAGTGGATAATGGAGTTGTGGCTGAGTTTGCTGCTCTTTCACGTTTATCAATATCAATAACGAACATACTTACCGTAAATTCCATAAAGTGTAAATGTTTTCTACACTTGCAAGAAAGCAAGCTTAAGTTGCATTCTGTATCCTTTTTAACTTGTATAATTAGGTTATGAAAAAAGTTTGATTTACATCTTTAGTCTACCTAATTCAGCTAATAGTTCTCTTTATAATTGCAGTGCCTAAATGAACAGCGTCCTAGATGTGGCGTTAATTTTCAAATTGAGGAAAATTTTAACTAACAACGGCAATCTTCGTAGCAAGCTACTTCCTGCTTCCTAATGGGGTGTTTGTTTTTGCATCTTATTAAAAATAGATGTCTAAAACCGTCTAAATATTCTGAAATATAGTATATTTATAGAAATTTAAATCTCACTAGATTAAGAGGCAAAAATCAAAATCTCGCAAGTCTTAAATTTTCAAAATATATAACAACAAGATGATTCACAAAGAGGCAAATGAACACCATCGCAGTATCTCACCGGATACTAATTTCTATTGAAAGTGTATTCACTGTAGTGCCATATCAGGCCCACACCATTCTGTTTTGGATATCTGCGGCATTAAAAGTATAATAAATGATTAGATCTTAATAAAAACGGGAGCTGAAGCATGCTAATTCTCCTTTTTCAGTGTGATCTCTTCCACCTAAGTTTTAACCACACAATACCTTTGGCACACCGCCAACTTTCACTCCCCATCAATAGGTAGAGTTGATGTGGCTGAAAGATAAGAGTTGGGAACTTCCCACCTATGCGAATAATCAATCTTTTATATGATAAGAAATTTATTTGTATCTAGCTATTGTTTCAAGGTAAATTTTAGTTCAATCTTCAACAGTTGAGCATTTGACATCTAGGGTCTCTCGAGGGCTTTACCGTAGGTGGAGGACATCTCATGGAAGAATTCATCTGGACATATCTCAGGGGCTAAATAAATAACATCATTAAATGCAACATCAATTTTGTGAGAAATAACCATAAACATCCCACGATTAAAGTTGATATGAAGACTTCGCCTTTCCAAATGGTTTGTTCTGACATGAATGTCCTTACTATAGTCCAGGAACTCCTTTCAAATTCAAAGCAAATTTTGGCTACTAACAAATCCTTGTATATGAAAATAAACACAAACTAAACAAACTATAGTTGGCTTTTACATAGACTTGTTCCATATGAATGTCCTTACATATAATCCCCAAACTTCATCCTAATTCAGAGCCAATTTTGGCTCGACGCAACATCTAACCGGATGCCAACACATCCCTTGAATCTAACAATAAACAACATAATTAAAAGAATCAATAATTCACCAAGCAAAGCTACAAGTAACTCACTCACCTTCTCCCCAATTCCGACAGTCCCCAGGTTCGAAAATGTTAAGCAAATAGGCTATTTTAAAGATTCTCAGTTGCTTTCATGTAATGGATTCTAACAATTTTGCAAATGATCAATACAAGCTTAATATTCTTTTCCATGCAAACCTAACTAACACACATCAGGAAAGAAAAGAGAGAGAACTTCAGATTTCAGTCTAGCAAAAGAGACATGGGTAAACAAGTCATTTCCAAACTCATAACTCATGAAAACAAACCATGGAACAGCACCAAATCAAGTCCTACCAAAACATTGTACATACAAATGACATTACTACCCTTTGATCTACACAAAAACCCCCCTACACAGTTCCTAACATCCCTTCAATTCCCATCAAGGGGAAATTTTCATCTCTTAAAATCACCTAAAACATACATCAATGCAAAGCCTTGACTCAAAAAGCCTCTTATCAAATCACTCTTAATACACAAATCTAACTTGCAATTCAACATACCTGCAACACCTCGAACCCCAGAAACCTCTCAACTCTGAATCTCTGATTCTCCAAAACCTACACACACACAAAAAACACAAGTAAGTTTTCACCCAAATTTTTTTTAAAATAAAAATGCAAGCTTGAACTCAAAAAAATTGTATTTTTAACACTCCAAGGTACACAATTGAACGAATCAAACACACCTGAAACCCCACCTAAACTCGAAAAGCCGAACACTTGAACCTAACCCTAGAACCGAGAGAGAGAGAGAGAGAGAGAATAAAAAGTTCTGATTTTTATTTGTTTTGCAGAGAAGGAGAAGAAGAAGAGAGCGCCAAGGGTGAACACTCCACGTCACTAAGACACGTGTCCGTATACATGAGGTGTGTAAAACATCATGTACGTATTTTTATACGGTGGTGGTGGTAATTGAGTTGGCCGTATATAGAGAGAGAGAGAGAGATTCGTTTTAAGCCATTAATTAATTCCCCCACTATGGCAGCACCACCGTCCACGTGTCGGATAATATTTCTGTCATGTGCGGATGACGTGGTGGTTCTAGTGTTGTTACCTTCAGCTGGATTTAATGGCGGGTTTCGAGTCCACGAATGGACGCGCAGATCCGTTTGGATTAAAAAAAGTTTCTTTGGGAAAAATATCTTTACATTCTATTTCCAGATTGCCCCTTTTCTTTCTTACAATAAAGGCATTTGTCCCTACTATTAGAAGAAAATATACATAAAAATAAATGAATTTGTTTAGACTATTAGACACCCGAATTATGTTTGGTACGTTTTAAGTGGAAATATTTAACGTGTTTTTGCGTGATTGAGAATTAAGCATATACTAATTTACTATGTTAAGCTTAATTGCATGTGGGAGCATTTTAAACCAGTCATTTAAGTGCATGGATATTGACTTAATTGTATATATGTTGATAATTTGGTAGCTCAAATCTCATGAAAGTAAATTCTAAGGGTGTGTTTGGTTGCATGGAATTCTATGCCATAAAATTCATGAGGGGACTCTTATATTTTAGGCTAAATTGATATATCACTCCACATTCACCATTTGGTTTTGTGATCAATTGTGAGAATGAAAGTCCCATGAACATGGGAATCACATGCCTTGGAGGTCAAGGAGTGGGATTCTCATGTTCATGGGACTTTCATTCCCACCATTGATCACAAAATCAAATGGTGGTCAAATGATAAATGTGGAGTGATATATCAATTTAACCTAAAATGTAGTGGTTCCCTCATGAATTTTCATAATATAGGATCCATACAACCAACCACACCCTTAGAGCATTTCTAGCCATCCACCTAAATCTATAATGTGTATGGAAAATCCTAAACATACCCAGTGAATTTCATGGTATATTTTATAAACCATGTGATAAAATATTTAATTTTTTAATAATAATTTAGTAATTTTTAAAAAATGTTAAATACACCATATAAAAATTAAAATTACATACCAAAAACATGACACTGTACCATACAGGCTACGTAGAAGTGTATGGCCGTGATTATAATAATCTTGTTGAAATTAATTTCAAAAAAATCAAAGGCCCAAACCCGGCAATTAAGCCTGTGAAGAATGTCAGGCCCTCCATATGGGCCAGTAGAGTGGATGGTCAGTCAAACCTGTCACTACGCTTTCTTCAAATCCACTTTTGCCTCGTGAGTCATTCCGTATATCCAGCGGCACACGACGATTCTTCACCAATAAAATAATCGACGGTTTTCCTTCCTCCACGTAAACTAATCAACGCGCGCCACCGAGTTTCTCATCCAAAATCAAACCCACTTCAACACATCAATAAGCGGGTCCCACAACACTTGTCGGTGTCTCAACGGTCCCCATCGTGACGTGTGAGTCGCGTGCGTTCTGATTACGGAAGCGGACCCCACAACCCACCACCACCTGGTCCCACAAATGTCAACGTCTCCGTCCATATGGAGGGCTCTCCACGTTTCGACACGTGATTGGGTATATTTAAAGCGAGCATGTGATTGCTGACTCGTAATCGGTGAACTTGGACCGTTGGATTTAAAAAGGTTGGGTACCGACGAGGATGCTTGTTTTGCGGGTGAAGATGGACAGCGACATGTGATGGATGGTCTGACGTGTTATGTTTTTTTTTTTTTTTTTTCAATTTATTGTGTCGACAGGTGACGTGTCGTATAAGCACGTGCTGGTGACGATTAGAGCGTGGTGGGGCCCTGGTTGACGTGGACACCAAGTAAAGGTTTTTTGGCTTTTTTGGACTTTGGCAAAGCTAAAGGTGGGTATTTTGCAAAGTCAAACATTGCTGGCTTATTCAAGTTTGGTGTTACCAATTACCCCTAATGGAGCTTCATATTAGCTATAGTACCCACGTAATTATCGTTGTGTGTATCACTGTATTGTGTGCTTTATTTCTCAAGCAGGAGATAGATTGTCCAAAAGAAGCAAGAAATTTTTTTTTTCCGAATGAGCCATTCATTTGAACCCTGCTGATCTATTCTTTTTCCTATAAAAAGACAGGGCCATTGTCGACCTCAAAACATGTAAAAGGGGTTTCTTGGTTGGCACTATGCCATTTTTGGATCTCTCTAATGGCTCTAAAGGGTCCAAATGGTTAGTAGGTTGAAGAAAAGATGGCGATATCTTGAAATGTTTAGAACAATTATTAGTCCAATGAAATACCTGTCATCCATTCAGCAATAATTAAGAATAAAACTTCCAAATCCCATTGATCCTATTTTACAGATCAGATTTGGCTTCAATATCCAAGTCCCATCCAGATTCAGATTTGGATCTGTAACCTACCTTACAGGATCTTGACACATATCATGCCCTTGCCAATTAGGTATAATTTATCCATATACAACACAAGAAGATACTCAATTAAGAAAAAGTGCAGCAAAGAATCCAGGACTGAACATATAACTTACAAAGCACAAATTTGATGTCTTCTATCTATACATTGGGTACAGCAGCACTCTTTGCACCCAAAATGTATTAATCTGTTCTCTCAAGGTTAGGGAGTTCCGTAAGAGCCCTAATAGACTCTTCATCAATTACTAAGATCCTAATAACAACCTAAAAACTTTCTAATCCTCTTCCTAAAGCTACACCTGTGCCATCACGATCATGACACAGAAAGAATAGTGTCTCCTTACCTTTATCCACAGAGGGAAAATGATCCAAACATTATAAAGCCATGTCAGAGTGCTGAGAAAACCTTCATGAGAGGTTAGTTATGCTAGTTTTGCTTCGAGATGTAGTTCTGTATTATCTCTGTGAGCCACATTCATTCACCAGAATATCAATTTTCTCCAAAATGCAAACCATGGCGAAAATGAATCAGCGAACTGAAATCAACCTTCAACTAATAACCATGTCAATCTTGACTTCAACCATGCATATGGACCAATAATTCTCTCTTTAAGATAATCTATGAAAAAACGGTGAAGTTTCTTTCATGTGACGTTAGAAGGAAATTAAGGAATAATCAAACAGCCCGCACATATGCCTCCTGAAAATACGAACAAGAAGTTTCAGTTTTTATCTTAGGAAATACTAACCATGAGTGCCACACTAGTTAACCCAAACAATTATTGTACAACTATATAGATTGCGATTTCATCTAATCATATCAATCCACATTTTACATCCCATAATTCGCTCTTCAAATTTTCCTAGGGTCGTCTTTTTAACAAAATCATCTTCAGGTAATGATTACATTGGCTTGATTACAAGCATGGTTTAAATGAATAGAGACAAGGATCAGCAAATTGCTGGAACGCCCAACATCAATGAGAAATCGCCCTGCCCTAAGTTAAAAGTAGAAATTTTTATTTTATTTTTTTTATGTGATGCAGAAGATGAAAAGATTAAGCAAGAGAGTAACCTGAAGACCAAGATGAGCAGCAAAATTTTGATTCATCAATATGCTTGACATCAAGCCCAATAAACCATGATCCAGCACTGACATCATCATGTGCATATGCACGAAGAATAGATCTGTAACTCAACATAGAATATATCAAGTTCTGCATGGTACTTGAAGAAAGGGCTCAAAAACTTTATGCACTATCTAAAAAAAACAGATACCGACCTGTTTATTGATACAAACTGTGCCAGTGCTCGTGATATGACAACAACTCACCAGAGCATGCCGGAAGTACCTAAATAGGAAATAGATTATTTAAGTCATGACAATAGTATAAATATATGTTTAGAAAAAAGAAAAAGCAACTGCAAAAGACCGATTGAAGGAAATTCGAGACAGCAAGCTGCATGACATCTCCGGTAAATCAATATTAAGAAAAATTGATTAGTGCTTTATTTTATTTTCTTCAAAAGTAAGCTCAGATGGAATGGAAGCACAACGGTATGTAAACAAAAAATTTTGGTAGACAAGAGATGCAAAAGACTAATATAGAGTTATATAGGATATATTTCCATATGCATAAGGTAAGCACATGATAATAAACCACATGGCCTTTGTTTGAAAAGAAATGATATCCACTGAACACCAAAAACCATCTAGTGTCTAAAATTCGTAAACCATCTTGTGCTGTCTCAATATGGCCATAGAGGTAAGTACCTCGCGGACATGTCTAAGAAGAAGATAAACTTACATTAAACACATTTTGAAGCCACCTTCCTATACTCAACTAATGTGAAAAGGCGTCAGTAGTGATATGTTTTCCCTCATTCAAGCAATAATGTGAATTTGCAATCACACAAGCGTTCAATATGCGAGTAATGTAAACAAACACGAAGATGATGTGAACTTTTTTTAAAAACAAGCCAATTAATGAAAAAATCATGAGCTAAGGCAAGACATACAAATAAATTTTAAATGATTCATGGAACCAAATAGTTCTCCTTCAAGCTGCTAGAAAAACCAGCAGGCAACCCCTTTTTCAAATTAAAATTTGAAAAAAAAAAATCAATTTTACGAAATTGTCACTTACGATTTTCCATCACCAAATTTCCACCAGTCTGGTTCATACCACTTATGAGTCCTGTAATAGTCACAAAAAGTGTTAACTTTATTGAATAGTCGACAGGTTAAAAAAAAAAATTGGCAATTAAACAATGGTTATGATAGAACTTACGAGTCGAGAAAACTTCGCCTGATTTCATGCATCCAATATAAACACGTGGTTTGTCCAAATGAGTTGCAAGCATAGCTCCCAAAGAATCTACCATAACCAGAAGGAACAAGATACATAAGTTCACGCCAGAATATCAAAATACATAAGTTCACAAACTAATTAAGTCCTACACATCATAACTATAACAATTAACACATAATAACATGACTCTAAAAGTTTAAAATCATAAACTCCATTCTTCCCTTATCTCATCCTTTTATCATTCTAATTGATAAAGTGTAGAAAAAAAATTTGATTAGGATTATCACGTTATATTTTATAAGAAGTGTTTGTGGAGGCATGCAAACCCCATGACACACAAAGAGCCATATCTAACATGTATCCAAAGAGTGACTTGTGTCCTGGTCCAATATGACCATGGCACTCCCAGCGGAGTTCACTACTTTCTAGATCAGCAGGTGTGCATTTTTTCAAATAAAAGTTATGCAATATAGTCCAATGTAGTAACTTAAGAGCTCAAATCCTTAAACAAAACAAACAATCGTGAGCATTTTCGTTTTTTCAAATAAGGGATTGCCTCAATAACTAAATTGCGCCAAATGCCAATTACTAGCCAAGGAAGGTATGTCACCATTCTTGAGATAGATATTTTCTTTCTTGAGAGAGATATCAATGAACCTTTTTTTATCTCCCTTTTGCCCGGGGACTTGTGTTCATTTGATCGATCTAGATCTCAACGCGGGGATCACAATGGTGAAAACGACGTCAAAATCGGAGTTTTAGGTTATTTTTTAAACTTAGTCAAAGTTTGGGTCAAAACAAGTTTGAACCCTAGTCAAACATATGACATCATTATCTTTCCAAACGGGGTCGAATGTGAACATGATAACTACTTTATTTTTCATTAATATTATGTTCTTTATACTGATAAAAAAACTTAGAACTTCATCTTTCTATTCCTATAATCAACATAATGGAAATTGATTATTTTTGGAGTAATTGAGAGCGTAACTTACCCATATTCAAATGTTCATACTCATTTCTATTTCACGTTCTTGCTTCGTTTTCGAATTAAAATCTCACAGACAATCAAATTTCACTCCTCTATTCACATACAACATGAATACAACACACCCAAACAATACCACAACAAAATTTTACTAAAACAATCGAACAAAATGGAATTTAGTAGTCAACGAATTCATACGTCCACAAAACAAGTGAAACATATAAAACACAGATCATACCTTTTTGAATGAATTCTAACCCTTCATAATTGCCCAAACGAGTCTCAAATGCAAAGATTTAGCTTTTCCGCCAATTTCCCTCAAGTCCCTTTGACAAATTTGTTCAAATCACATGGAGTTGAACCAAACTCTTATTATTCGCATGGGAATAGCTTGATTCGACACGGGGTTTGGTGGTTAGTTGTTCGGAGTTGTGATTCTTTGGTTTGCAACTGAGTATGATGAACTTCATTTCTTTCAGTTGACTTTGAAATATATAATTGACTTTGAATATATAAATTTCAACGATTTTAATTTCAACTATTATTTGATTATTTTAATGAGAATTTGTTGTAGTATTGATTGGTATCATCGAAGTTATGTTGCATAAGAATTATTTTAGTGAAATCAGATTGGCTTGTGGAGTTGCAAAATAATCCAAATTACATAGTTATGTTAAATTGATTATAGCGATGGAAAGATGATAGTCTAAGTTTTCTATCAATATAAAGAACATTATTTTCGTGAAATGATCCATCGAAGTTTTTACATGTTTTAGCAATACCGAGCTAAAACTAGGTCTATTTGAAGATGATAATGATGATGTCACGATGGCAACAGTGTGACTCGAAATCAACTCGTTTGACCCGAACTTTGATCAGTTCTAAAATGCAGCTCAAAGCCATTATGATCTTCGCGTCAAGATCTATTAAATGAAAGCAAAATTTTGTTAATTTGATAAAATTATAGACTTACTCCTAAAAGCTACTATGCGTCGGTATGTGTGTTTTCGATCTATGACGGTGTTTTGAAGCATGTAATGTTGTGATTTCAGAGTGATTATTGATATATTAAGCAAGAGTTTGTGTTAATGGATTATGATGAATTACATGAATAATAACTGAGTGGCTAAAATGAATGCAGTGTTTAAATTATGTGATTTTTTCAGTTTACGATGAATTTTATATATAATATATTGGCAATTGCGTTTAATGCCTCTCAGTTTTGTTCAAACACAATGGCTAGTTTGAAGCTACTCATGAGATGAGCTCTTAAAGGCCATTAGGTTTGTACACTCTGAAGGGAAAACTAAGTCTTCGTATTGGATACGAAGAAGAATTTCCAAGGAAATACGGAAAGTCCTATGTTTGCTAGTTTTCGTATAAGTTATTCTTTATTCTTGTAGAATTTGAGACTTACAACAGTTATGTGTACTTGGAATAGAAATTTAGTATCTTAATCCTTACAGCCATGGCATCTTGTTTTGAAAGCTTAGAATGGTTTGGGATCCTTATTCCATTCATATTTTGCATTTCATGTGTTAGTGAGTAGGTATACGTACCTATCATGTCAACCTACATTCATTATTATTGTGTTATTATAGTCCGCTCATATCAACGTTAGGTGACCCACTTTGCTCTATGCAGGTGGATGGAATTGATCCAAGTGATGGAACCAAATTGTAGATTTGTTTATCCATTGTTAGTTTGATACTCATAATGATAATACTTACCGATATTAACATAACATCGTCATTAACCTTAGCATAGAACTCGGCATCCCATTTATCTGCAACATGAGCAAAGAACAACTTTGTCTTCTTTGGAAGCTCCTCTGGTGCTCCACAAGACTCATCCTGTCAGAGTAGATGTAACAAATATGACCTGTATCTTACATACTTGCATAATAATAGCATCAAACACTTCAAATACAGAGACCATCAAGGCAGAAATTTCATTCCTTTGTTCACACAAAAGGGGGTGGGGGGGGGGGGGGGGGGGGGGGAATATGGTGAGACCTATATAGCTATTAAACTATAACTAGAACCGTGCCAAATTAATTTCACTCTCAACTATTGCACTATTAGTACTCAATTCGAGTTTGAGAAGTAATATGAGTTCCAATGGAGGCAATGAGGTAACAACAATCTAACCCAAAATCTGACTTTTAACTAGATAAAATCCCAATGGTGCTTAACTAGTAACATAAACAGTTTTAAAGTTAGCTGAGCATACGAGAATGATAAAGTCGTTAGTCCGCCTATTTTCGCTGTCAATGCTCTATCCAAGCTGTCTCCACGGTTTGCACTGTGATTCATATAGAATGTTAGAAGCTACAAGCAATGCCTATCAAGATTAATGCAGTGTGCACAAAAGTAAGACCTTCTTCCAATTACAAATCGTATGATGATGCCCTTATCATCTTCCAGTTTTTCAAAGCCGCACCTGCACATATTATGTTTATCCTTAGTAAAATAAAATAATGAAAAGAACAAATCAAAGCAATAAAGAGAGAGAAATAACAAATAAGCTTGCCAAATAACTTTAGGAGCTTGTCACATTTAAAAAACTAACATAATAATATGAACCCAAATTATTCTCATTTTGTGCGAGAATGTCTTAAATTCAAAGTGTGCTTACCAATCAGGTTTTAGAAAAAGCTTAAGATTTATTTAGAAACAAACTCGAGCACTTTTTAATATTTCAATCTTCCCGGTAGGTGACTTGTATAATTTGTGTGTAACAGGAAGGTTGTAGCATTATCCAATATCGAAATTAAAAGGTCCAAACATGAAACTCCATTCCAGATGGTAATGCTGGCCTCTCATCTGTGTGTGGGGTTACAGGAAGGATGCAACATCATTACTTACCAATTATTTCATGGTCCAACATGAAACTCCATCCAAGACGGGATGCTTTGGAGCTAAATATGTAATACTAGCAGTCATAAAATAGGTTTTTTTAACAGCAAAAAAACCTATGTTGCAAAACAAGCGGTCATAAAATAGGATGATATGATAGTTGATACAACTACACCTAAGCAGATTTTTCTTCTACCATGTTTAGAAAATAAAGAAAAAAACTCACAAAGGGGAAGAGTAGTGTACCAGTTGGCATCCATGCACGACGAATTGCATCTCTGTTTTTCTGGCGGCCAAACCGAGTAATTATTCCTATAGCAACTAACGACCTTTGCTTAGAACGAGTCCCATTAGTCCTCTGATAAGAGTTCCTCAGTCTTAGATGTGTACTTTGAGACAAAACCATTTTTCCTAGCGGCAGCCAGCTCCATTTTCGAGGGCTAATAACTTTTCTTGTTGTCCCTGACAATACAGGTTCCATTACCCATCCTCAACTAGATAAATACAATATTATAAAATTTGTGATTAGTGATTACCAATAAATACAACATATGTAATTGCCTTACCTGCAAGCTATACTTTTAGAGTGTCATCAACTGAAATAGCTGATTGCCCCTGGAATAAGGAAGACAGTATTAGTTATAATCAAACCAATATTTCCAATATAAAATGATATTCTTTAGGGTTACATACTTCTATTCTAGATCTCATTCATCATAACAAATTGATAAGCCACCAATTAGATGGATCTTGATACAAAAATATCCTAACCCCCTACAAATTAAGTATTACGCACTCTGAAAATGCAGTAACCAGTGTTCCATTCAGATAGTCAAAAACATATGATCAATTTGATTAAGTATCAAATGGTATAAAAAACCCGACATTGTCCAAGTGAAAAAGAATGCATATGAGTTGAAAGTGCCCCTACTCTGTTAGGGTTTTTACCCCAATGGAGAATCAATTGAGCATATCCTGTGCCATTCTCTGTTTCGATGTGAGAGTTCATTGCTTTCATAATCTAAATGGCTTTTTACGCCCCATGGGTGACCTGTTTCAATGGGTTAATCAGTAGCATAGTAAGGTGTTGTCCCTCAGGACAAATGGATATGGGAAAGGCTACTTCTAGTCACTCTTTGGGTGCTTTAGAAGGAAAGAAACAGCAGAGTTTGGGGGGTCCTAAGATAGATACTCACTCCCAGTGCAGAATGAATAACATTATGGCTATCCAATGGCCCTTGGCTGGCAGAATGTGCCCGATAAGCCAGTCTCCACTCTCTACCTTGGCTGGGAGAACCGGTGTTAGACTTGTAGCTTCTTTTTTCCCCCTCTTCCCCATGATGGGTCTGTTTTCATTCTTTTTTACCAGTTTTTTTAGAGCTGCTTGTTTGTCTTGTACTGTTCTCATTTTTCACTTCTAATGCATGTGTTTTATTCATCAAAAACAAAAAAAAAATAATGCAAATTCAACTAGTCTAAAGGGTATTTGGGCAAAACAAACAGCTAAAGGGTTGATTTTTCTTTCCAGATGTTGAAAATACCTATAAACAGTGAGACTCGCCCCGAGGCGAGCCTCAAATCGTAGCCTCACAATGCTTTTTTAAAACCGTGCTCAGAGTTGGATCCAAACCCTAACGCAATAAGGGTAAGCCTATGTCGGAACTCGGGTCCTTTTGAATACATGAATTTCATTTAAAACATTGATTTTAATCAATATATTTGCTAGCGTATATATGTTAAAAATGTTTACACAGTGACACGGAGATTGGATAAAAGGACTCATTTCTAGTTTGATTTCCAGTCCAGGTCACCGGTTTAGGACCCAGTTATGGTTTCCATGGAGAAATACTCTTACCCCTCCCCCCCAGTTTTTTTCCCCATGATTTTGAGAGAATATATGTAGTGGAGAGGTCACATGGTTCCATGGTCACTCCTCTGTTTCCACTTTTTTCCATAGTTTTCCCCTGGAAAAATATAATAATAATAATCAAACACGGCCTTAGGTTTGATTACATGACACGATCCATCAACTCTAACGGTCCTACCTATTGACTTCATGGTTACAAACCTATTTTATGTCCCTATTTACTCATTATTGAAAACCAAATCTATGAAAAATGAACAAGATTAGAAGTTTCTGCTTGCTTGCTTTGCATCTCAGGACACAAGAGGAGAGGCCGTGGTGGGAAGGAATCAGCCTACCCTATGTTCGCCCAGTCATTTTGGAGTTGAACAAGTGATAAGTTGCACAAATCAACTTATTTCTAAACCCTAATTCAATCTTCACCATTTACCACATTCACCACGTACTTTTTTCAGATTTTCACGAAAAGTTGCATAAATCTAGCTTATATCTAAACACTCGCATTACAGTTTCCAAGTTCCTAAAAAAATGCCTAAAATTTCCACCCAAACCAAATCTCAGTCACTAATTCCAATCGCTACCAACGCGTCCAAATTCCCTTCTCTCGAATTCGAGGATGTGACACAAATAATGAATCACTAATTTCAATACAAAACACGAAAAGTACATTAGGGGCAATAACAATTACCTGACCTGTAATCCTGTCAAGCTCTTTGATCAAATACACCCTATTCTGCGCATCCTGGCCAGAGCCTGCCATTCAATTGTCATCAATTATCCAAAATTAAATTAATTAGAGCTTAGAAGATCTCAGAATCTGAAATTAAATCGTAATGAGATCCATAATAATTATCTAAAATGTAACATATAGATATATCGGTTATCTAAAATGTTACATTGATGTATCAGTTTCAAAATAAACCCTAGAGATAAATCGAAGATTTGAAACTGACCTGCCAGCGACGTAAATAGCAGCCATTGTAGCGAACATTGAGAGAAGCAGAAACGAGACTCTGGATCGGAAGGCCGAACCGGACAACCGATTGCTCGATCCCGGTTCTGCATTCTGATTTTTCTTCTTCTTCTTCTTCTCGATCGATCTTCAGAACCTCTTCGTTCGTTGTTACTGATAAAAACTAAATCGAAAATCAAGAATAAGATCTCATGCGATCGATGGAGGTCAAGTAGGGTTTCAAACTCTCTCTCTCTCTCGAATTGGAGATGATTTCGAGAGTTTGGTGCAGAGTGAAGGAGACGTTGGAACCAACACGGTCTCGATGGGATCCTTGGACAGAAGCAAAGTACAAAGGATACAAAAAGACTATGTTGCCCTTGCCTATTTCATTGTCAGGTGATGTTCTGTTTATGGAATCAGTGGGGTTATTTCTGTAATGTGTGTTTGGTTAAACGGTTGTTTGGAATGGTGCCTCTCTACCCTCCTTGGGACGACCAACATTTTATCCTTTTCTTGTTTAGTTGGTCCTCCTCGTGCCATCGACATTCAAACAACGCTGGAGAATTTCACCATTGATCGAGGTGTTTCAATTCAATGCGAACATAAATTTCAGTCATTACTTTTTCTACCCCTCTATATGATCATCGGATCTTTTATCTCCAACCTAAAAACACCATTCTAATTTATTATATAAGATAACTAGGGTATTTTTCTTGCCTTCGACACTCAAATTCTAATTAGAGCTTTTAGATGTGTGATGGTTAGAGTTATTAAGACATAAAAGTTTACAAAATAAAATATTTACAAAAAAAAAAAATTCTCCAACCTCCTTCTTTGTGGTCCGTTAGATTCATTTGTTTTGGGTAAATCTCAGTCGTCTTTTATCTCCAACCTCAAACACCATTCTGATTTGTTATATAGATTAGGGTATTCCTCGTACCGTTAGCATTACCGTATGGGGTTAACTATTTTCATCGCGACTTATTTTTATATTGTGTTTCCTCATGGCTTTAATTGTGTTGAAAAATCACTCGGCATGACTCTAGAAATTTTAGGTGAGTATGTTATTAACTACTAGTACATGAGCTTAAACTAAACCATCATAATAAAAAATATAAAAAATAAAATAAAAAGTTTGGCATTAAAAAAATTGTCTAATAAATATATTTGTCATTCAATACACGTGTCACTAATCATACCCAAGGTTGCGGCCACATGTATCACTACCACTAAACATATTTATTTAATTATGTCATGTCATTCATCTTTTTAATATTCATTGCAGTATTATCTCAATCACAATATTTTGTATTTATTAATGACAATTTAAACTAAATTAATTACAATATTTTTGTTGAATTTTAACAGTCATCTGTTTTTAAAAAATTTCTCAATACTAAAATTTGCCCATACATCATAAATTGTATTTGAATTCATCAAAATGGCAAAAAACACAAGAAACCACTATAACAATACTCCACATGCTAAATGTTTAGTAGGCAATAAAACATAAATATAAAAATAAAATAAAATAAAATTTCAAAATTCGACAGAGTTTACTTTGTTTTCTTCATTTTTTTCCAACACTAAAGCCCTGTCATACACGATAATATTGCATTTGTAATTCTTCAAAATGCAAATATATAAAATGAACTATTACAAATGAATCAAATTTTGACAAAGTCTACTATTGAGCAATAATATAGTACCTCTACAGTAACACATTTTGTATGTAAATGTAAATCACGTTGTGTACATGTTTAACATTGAAGTCTCACTGTACGCATATGTAAATCACACTGTATACAAATGCATGCAAATGTATACAAATGTATAATTAGGATATTCAACATTGTATTATAATAATGTATGTTAGAAATATAATAACTTTGAAGTCTCACTATACATGTCAATAAATCTCATTGTTCTCAGTCAATAAATCTCATCTGATGTTAATAAATAAAAAAAAACTAAATTATAGCATGAGTATGCAAATGTCAATAAAAAAAATTAGAATAAAAACTCTATAATATTTCAATAAAATGTTGTTGATTTCATTCAATTGATCTAACCGTCAAATGCATAGAATTATTATCTTTTTAAGGGTCAGATTTTTTTTATTCATATAATTCCTGAAAATAATTTAAAATATTAAAACAACACCTTATACTAAATAAGTTATTTAAAAAAAATAAAATTTTCAATTAGGGTCTAGATTGGGGCATTTATAAATTGAACTATTTACAAATTGGGGTCTATTAATTAGTTACTAAGTGGACATCTCAATAGGATTTCAGTTAATAGAATAAGCTAATGCAAAACATTAAAATAACTTAACTTATTATCTATCTTGATTTCAGTGTTAGTGCAAACATTTACATTTCAATAGAATAAACTAATGGTGTTAAAAAATTAACCTATTATCTCACAGCAGAAAGTATTTTTTTTAATTTCAATCACAGTGATAATTAGGATTGTTAACGGACTGGACCTATGCAAAAATAATAAAATAATAAAAAATAAATAATATATTAAATCGGATTTGGTGTTTAATAAATATATATTGTCATTCAAAACATGTATCAATATTCGTACCTCAGATGCAGCACTAATCACCACCCGAGTAGTGTCACCAATCTGCCTTACTATAGTATTGCTCCACATGTTAAATGTTAAGTATAATAAATAAATAAATATACTTACATGCCTAATCACCACAATAA